>JAQGBJ010001399.1:0-23503 GCA_034698345.1 Sphaeridia pumilis | reverse complement strand
CGCAGCAGCCAAGCGAACAGAAACACAATGCTCGAAGCCACAAGACCTGCAGCGACTGCCACAGAAACGAACCGGAAAGTCCATGGCGGGCGAGCTTTGGACGGTTCAGGCTGCATTTCGGCGGACATGTTGGTCCTGATCCTTGTGTCGTCAAACTTTGTAGAATACTGTTGAACTTCCAACATTTGAAAAGCAGAATTAACTATGCGCAAATGCCCACAACTTTAGATCGAAGATTATAGACATGTTGATCTTGAGGAATCGTTAACGCGAATGAAATGAATCCAGCCATCGAATGACTGACAGCCTTGGCGGCCTTGCAGCTGAATGCCAACTGATTGACTTGTGATGTAAGCATAGGTCAAGATGTAGTTGGAGCCCTTCGATGTTGCATGTGGAAGGATACAACCAATTGGCAAATGCTCAATAAAAATATTGCTAGGCTTTCTAACCTTCGCAAGAATCTTGTGTTGCCACAAGGGCATCATGCAGACAATATGTACGTTCTTCTTTGCCTTTTTTCTTTTCCTTCTTGAGTTTGAGCACTATACATATGAATGCAGCTAAATGTATGAATGCATAAAACCAACACTTGCACCAACACGAATATAATTTCGTTCGTAGTGAGATGTGGTCAGTTCCACAACTTGTTTTACAACTCGTGAGATGAACAACTTTTATGCATAATTGCATGAAGCAAGTAATGCCAGTTGCATCGTTTCTCTTCAAGCACTGAACTGTACTCATATGTGTGAAGTAAATTCTCTATCAATCGTTGGTTTTTTAATGGAAATCAAAGGACAAATTCCCATGTATAGACAGTTACGTCCAGAATTTCCAGATTCGCAGCCTCGCAAACTTTTCTATCCACTTTTGTTTTTTCCACGTGCATTCGATGTTGTCCTGAAGGAATTACTGGATAATTTAGGTCCATGATGACATCAAAAAATTCTCCAGAAAACCAGGAATCGACGGTGATTAAATCGTTGGTCCCAAAATCGCTGCTCTAGTCATTCCCAGGCCTAACAAGTTTGAGAAACCCGGAAATTGTGAGGAAAATACCCACAAATACATGCGATTTAACTGTAGTTAAAAGCGTTCCACAGAACACCGAAACAGCCTATTTCACAACCTAGCGAAATTTAATTTAATGCTAACAAATTGGATCTTGTATGGATTTAGTTACACAAAACTGAATACAAGCCATACGTTCGGTTATGACATGAAGAGCTTACGGAAAGAGTACATTTGATAAAAAAAGCACACAGTGCTGTCAGATGGACCCTTTCAGCTCAGTTAAGTAACTGGGAAATATGATTGATATAAATTCAAATGAATTTTTACAAGCTTTGTCATACTTTATTGTTTGTACTTTTGGTGCCGCTTCTTGAAATAACCTGTTTCGCCTCCTTCCTTCAAGGATATCTGTTTTTCGCGCCTCCTGTGCATTAGCACTCATGCCGCTTGATGCCGGTTTTGCATCAATCATTCATTCCAACACAATGTTGAGAGTCGGACCCAAACATCCTCCCATTCAGCCGCACTCAGTGTGAAATAGTTTTCACCAAGTCGCTCGATCTGGCAAATACGAATACATATATTCGGCTTTATTAATCTCAAAAGTCATAATATTTTCACAACTGTAACGCAAGCACTGGCAATTTAGCCTTCTCACTCATTTCCCACGTGCTGCGAAACTGTAGGCCTTTCCAAGTGAAGAAAATTGGACCTAAACTGAGATTGTGTCAGTTATCTTGCAGTTTGATTTCTTTTTATTCAGACTGTCTCCGTATTCTTCTCTTCAAGGTTTCAATTCAATTCAACAATATTCCATTAACACCATTATCGGGACAAGCGTTCAGTCGTAAAGGAACAATAAATGCAGGGTCAGGTTTCAGCATCATGGTAGGAATGCCAGTCATAACTACAAACTTGGACAAAAGGGGCACATTTCCTGACTACGACACGTAGTTAACAAACGGCTAAACCGCAGAAGGGTCTCATGGGCACGGTCAAATGCACCTGCGGTGGAAACAGCTGGGCCGGTGCCCGAAAGGCCAGTTTGCCATCCAAAATCATCGGACAGCTGCCGCGGCGGCTATGTCAAGGCCATCATCAGTTGCTCCAACAACACCAGGAGACAAAACGAGAGTCAAGGCGGGAGACTGTGGCGCAAGTGGTCATGAGCGGTAATGCCTTGGTCACCGACGACTATAAATTTTGGATGCTCCAAGTTACTGTCCAGTACAAAAATTAAAGACAATAAGGCAAGGCACATGGAGACGAAGAAGCATATTACCTTGAAAAGCGGTTTGATCTACTGCCGCTTGGACATGCTCAGGGGCCGATCGCCATCTTGAGCCAATGGAATCATCGCAACCTCGGCGGCGTCTGATGAGTTGACAACAACGGGTTCAAGGGCGGCCGCACACGTATCGAAAGAAGCCTCGACGCCTGTGGGCGCGGGCGAAGATTGGTCGCCGACGCCCAACACAATGTTGAGAGTCGGACCCAAACATCCTCCCATTCAGCCGCACTCAGTGTGAAATAGTTTTCACCAAGTCGCTCGATCTGGCAAATACGAATACATACATTCGGCTTTCTTAATCTCAAAAGTCATAGTCTCCGTATTCTTCTCTTCAAGGTTTCAATTCAGCACAGTATCTTTGTTATTTCTCTTATCCTTGTCACTTCACCTTAAGAGCTACACAACATTTTGGCAGGGTCTTTTTCCGCTTTTACGCAATTTCCCATAAGAGTTCACCAGCAGTAGTGTCTTACAAATCAATAGTGCCGCCTTAATTGAAACAGATTCTCCTTGAGGAAAGGTAGCGTTAACAATGGTCGCTTTAAAGTCGGCTTGGATGTCTGGATTATTCGAGTTGTCATAACACAACTATTATCAGGATAAGAGGCAATATTTTTCACGTTGATAAAATTGATAAAATGAATAGTCTGGTATTCTGACAAGTTGCTCACGACAGTTAAAACTCAATCTTTTCGAACTGAGGTTCCGCGAACTTAACATAGACGTAACACAAGACGGGTCCCAAGTAAAATTATATTTCGGCTTGGCCGGCTTGAGCTTAGAAATAGCTTTCATGAATATTTGGACTACCGGTAATTTGCCAACAGGAACATTATTGAACAGTAGCAATACCAACGATTAAGACAATCTAGCACTATTGATAGCGCTGGGATATTTTTGATTTTGCAGTATTCAGTTCACGTTTTAACGTACGTCTCATAAACCTTCCACGCCGAACCTGCACACGAAGATAACAGGGTTATAACTACTTGCAGTTCGAGTTGTTGGTCTTGCAATCTGTTCTTGACAAGGGGTTAGGCGATGGTTCAATTAAAAACGTGGGACAAAGTAACCAAAAAAGTGATAGCTTTCAGTCATGCTCTTGAATATAGTCAGTTCTTCTTTCGGAATTCGGCCGGTCTTATCGCTTCGTTTATGAAACTATTGGAAAATAGATTTTGAATCTGTGGTGGTTCTGGGGCAAAGTTGACCTGAACATTTGATTGGTCTTTGCTGGACGCTTTTGAGGATGTCGAGAAGAAATTGGAGCCCTCTTTGCCTGAAGTAAAAGCTTCTGCTGTTCGAGAGTTGGTGAAGTTTGACCCTGGGTTTTCAATGGCATAGGTCGACGCAATAAAGCCCAATTACAAGGTGCTCGATAAGTGCAAAGTTTTGGTTACGCCAAAAGATAACCCATTAATCTGGAAAATCTTACCGATAAGATTCCAGGGTAGTTGACAGCCGGCGCCAAATAATCCAACAATCTCTCTGCAAAGCCACTATCTGGAAGGTCCAAATAATGGAACAAGTACTTAAGTTCCAAGATAAGATGCCCCCTGGCTTCTGACCAGTTCTTCTTGGGGTACACGTGTAGTTCAAGAAAACATATGTAAACAAAATATTTGCAGCAAATACGGTCTGCACCTCAGAGCCAACCTCATGAATAGAAGAAACGAGAGGAGGTTAAAAGACTCGTTTAAGTAATTGAACTCTTCGGTGATGGGAAGGGAGGGATCGGTGCTGCTTTCCACTTTTTATTCCGTTTGTTTAATGCATTTCTTGTGTGAGAATAAATTTACAACAGAACAAAAAGTTTTGTGTGGAAGAATATGATTTATTCAATTGAACAGAGGTAGAATATTTCATAGAGATTTGAGCTCGTTTCACTCTCCCATAACTCAGTCAGCAAGTTGCCATTCGAGGACGTGTAGTAATTCGGCGCCCTTCAAGTTATCGCTTAAGGCAGATCGATCCAATACACGGATATTGCAAACCGGGAGATTAGCTAGGATCTTGAAGTCTACCAGGGTATTTATATTGCTATCCAGATCCGGTTTTTCCCCCACAATTTATCGATCAAAACCAGGATGCGCAGCCAGCCTATGAATTTGAATGGAAATAGTAACCTGTGACCGGGTAACGTCGATATCACAGGGAACTCAGTTTTATTTTCAAACCCAGATACCGAACCTAGTGAGTGTAAATGACATGACTAAAATTTTTATGTTATCATATAACCAATGCCAGTTTTTGTTCTAAAAAAATATACTTTGTATCGTTTTAATTCGACCGAAATACCTTGCGACTAAAACCAGTGTACGCTAACGATGATAATTGTAGGCTCATTAACCCACTTTGCAAAGTGGTGCTCTTCGCGGTGCCGTAGCGAACCGAGTGTAGAACGTTTTTATATTGTATCCGACGTTTTTACTGTTGCTAGTTGTATTCACTACAATTCACTCCATTCATCACGGTCACAGTTCCGTTTCAACTTTACACAATGTGACACTGCTCATTTTCTAAAGGGGGGTTGTTGGAACCTCGCGCATCCCGCTGCAAAAATCTTGTTCGTCCAGATCCACCACTCCGCTGAAACCATAGATTCTTACGTCGGTACTCGTGCACGATCGTTCGAATGGCGCCGCGCGTTAGCGCATCACTGAACTTGTAATTGAGGCCACATCCATCCGGGTCCTTCATTTTTTTCTCGGCTTCCTCTACAGCCTTGAACATCTTCTTCCTCTTGCCAAAAAGCAATATTTCCAGCGTCTGATAATAAATTATGACGTCATCTATAGCTTTATCGGATTTCCCACAACAAAGCTTTATGGTTTCATCTTGAAAGCTTCTTTGGATCCAATTTATCCAGCCTCTGTCTTTTAAAAGACGTTCGGATTTGTGCAAATTCTTCGAATTGCTTTGCATCCACGTGAGTACATGATGAGACCAACAAGTATCAACAAGTGGCCGGAATGCAAAAACACCCTCGAAAGGCCATTCCAGCTCGATGGACTCACAATCCGTGACATCTCGCCGGGCGATGCATTCGAGTACCTTTAGGATGACGAAGCTATTTAAATCTTGTGAAAAAACAGGTTCCCATTTCTTGACAAGCTGCACTAGCTGCTCCGAATTGTCCCGAAGTAAGAGAGTGTGGAGGACAATCAAGCAACTTGTAGGTAAAACAAGATGACCCCTTAAGCTCGCCACTAGTTTCTGCGAGACCACAATCGCCTCTTCGACAGCTCCGGTTTGGCACAAAAACTGAATGAATCTTCCTACGCTATTGCACGCTTCACGTTTGTAGAAACTCGATGTAAAGTACTCATCTTGTGCTCGGACAACTTGGAGCAGCAGATCCCGGACGCGATTTTCGTTTTGCTCGACGGTCTCTGTTGCATACCAAACTTCAATCATAAGATCCACCGCGATTTCAATTTCGTTGCTTTTGTAACAATATAACCGATGTTTGAGTGCTTTCTCCGCAAAATTGAAGGCTTCGGTGAGGCGGTCACAACGGAAACAATGCTGGGCAAACCATAGCTGATAGTTGGTGTGAATGCATTTGCAATTGAAGCGATGCTCCGATAAATCTGCTTCATGAAACTCCTTCATTGCAGCTTGGACTGTTGTTTGGCAAAACGACTGCTGGCATCCGTCAGTACCAAAATCCGACTCCAAAACGTCTTGGAAGCGACTGAATGTTGTTTCATTGTTGTATCCTTTTTCAGCCACATTGGAATAAAACGTGTCTATGGTTCGAACGCTCTGCTCATTCGACTCATCCAGAAGAAATTCAAGAACGATGGAAGCAGTAGATGAACGTTGTTCTTCTTGAGGGTTCGGGAATGTAAAATTTCTTGATACACTTCCAATGTTGCTGATACGCCAAACCAATGCAAGATGATAATGAGCATCATCTTTTAAACCAAAGGTACGCTCGAGCTTGTTTTTCATGATTTTGAGCAAAATATTTGCACGATGGTCTTTTTCGTTCTCGAACATTGTGACATGCGCATCGATCCCAATGTAAATAGCCATAACTGGAAGCATACACTTGGCAAAATTTCTGCTCGTATCCACAAAATCAATCAGCAACTCAAGCACTTTGCACTGTGCGTTCTTACACTGACTTGTACGGCAACGACCGATAATCTCGTTTATGGCGGTCAGCGAATGCCCTTCGATGTTGATCTCAGCTTCGATGTCTTGACAGCAATTCTCAGACATTGAAAGCACCGTACAGAAAGATGAGACGTTGGATGCCTGCATTTCGAAGCTACATCGGAGTAGGCGCTGGAGTGTGAAGAGACCTCTAGCGGCAAACGGATCCTGAATCGAATCTCCTTGTCGGTCTGTGAGACACTTTGCAACCCAGTTCCACCACATTATTGCTTTGAGAACTGCAAACTGCGTCTGAGCGGGTTGTTGAAGCATATCGGAAAAACGCAACAGTTCTGCCAGAATATCGCAAATTGCATCTGTTGTCGTAATCATCTGCTGGAGATGATTCTGCGCATGCGCGTTTGGGGAAACCTCGATGTTCTTGGATATCACTTGCAATAATATGATTACTAGGTTCACAAGGTCAGACAAGTTTATCTTAGTTAGGAGCTCAGAAGGCCCTAGTTCGAATATCGCAGATTCAAAAACCTCCACCACGGTCTCAGGAATCTTGGCGCATGCGTTTCCGAGCACGTGCAACTGCGCAATGTTTTTCAAGGCTTTGCAGACTTTTTCCAGCGTTACTACCGAAGATTGACGTTTTTTCGCCTGTTCTGCATAAATTGTTAACAAGGATCCAATTTTGAATTTTGCCTGGATCAGCTGATCCAGAACATCGAAATCGTCATCATTGCGGTCATCCGCGATGCGCGATGTCATCCTTTGTAAATTTTCGAGATACAGGTTGCATCGAACATCGCCACGATGCTCCATATAGGCAATGAACGGAACAATCAAACTGATGTATTTTTCCTCCTTCTCCAAGTTACGCAAAATCACGTTTAAGGAGGCGTAAAACTCTTGGAGTTTTCTTTCCCGCCTCAGTCTGCTGTATAAGTTTTGGACGGCAGAAAGAAACCATTTGTAAAACTCTCTCCGATGTGAATCATCTGCCCAAAGTCTGCTCAGCAGTGTCTCTCGAAGAACCCGGTGTATCAAACACTGCTTGCTCTCCGTCACTTCCGCTAACGACCAAGAGTCCAAAAGTTCCAAAGCAAGTGGCACATCCCTAGTATTTTGGTCCTTGAACATTATCGGAAACCATTCGGATGGAACTCCATTCGGTGAACAGAAGGCCAAACTGTTCAAAATTCGAAGACCAAGCCCGCCAAACTTCAAGTCAGCAAGTTTCTTGAACGTCACAATCCACAGTTGTCGGAGTGGTTTGTACGTCGTTTCTACTGGATCGTATTCGTCATCTTTGACATCCAACATGTCGGCACTCTGAATGATTTGAAGAAACTCCGCGATTGTAAAAGGTCTCGAACTTGTCCTTCGAAGTCGCGCTTCTGCAACGATAGCCGATGTTGCTGACTCCAAAGCAATGGCGAGGTATCCAAAATGGCTCGCCAGGTCTTCCCAATATTTATCAACGTCAGGAACTTCAACCGGCAACTTTGCCAACTTGGTTCGAATGTACACTTCGCAGGCTCTGCGCTCCAAAACTCCAATTTTAATCACGTTGTCGCTCAGATGTACCCAATCATCTGCTTTTCTCGATGTTATCAAGATTTCTACCTCAGCATTCACCATTTTTGGGAGATAACTTCGGATCATCTTTGGATCGTCGACATTATTGAAGACCAAAAGTGTTCGGTTTTTCAGGATCCCGTAGATGGCGCTGATGTCGTCTGTTCTGTCTGCATTTTCAGTGTGCCTATGAGTACAAGCTTTGAGGACTGGTTGGAGGGCGGTTTTGATGCTCTCTTCATTTTCAGCATCGATCCAAATCATGTTAGTGTACGGATTGACCTTATGTTCATTTTTAGCGTATACTCGAGCCAGTGTCGACTTTCCAGCTCCGCCCATTCCAACTAGAATCGCGATTCGGGCTCCACATCCGATATCCAAAGCCAATGCGTCTTTGATGCTTTGAAGTTCATTTTCACGACTAGCGAACGGTGTTGGTATCACTGAAGTGTCGATCTTGATTAACTCGAGTGGTCTGTATGGCTGGTACTGCGGAAAATTGGACCGTTTGTGAACCACATTTCTATAATATTTTTTTGCCGGGAAAACTTGATCTTACGTCAACACAGTCGCTGCTGCATCTGCGGTATGTCGTTCTCCTGAAGTCTACGTTGATATCTCCGCTGACGTTCATTTGTCCATCACTGACGACAATCCCAATCTAAAATATTGGAAAAAACATTGATCAGAATTAGTTAGAAATGTATGTACAGGGAAACTTCCAATTAAGAGCCCCGCTAAATAGAAGTAACTCCCAAATAACGGTGAGAATAGCTGGCCCCGTGGCGCTCCCATAAGAATAGCATTAGGGAAAACCCCCTAATAACGGTACCGTTAATTGGAAAACCTCCGTTTAGCGTTGCAATAATGAAGGCCGTTGGTAGAGGTTTGTGCGTATTTTTGCCTCCGAATAAGAGTATTTGCCGACTCATTCCAGTACTCATACATTCGTTGCAGAATGTATAAATTTCAACGACTGCCAAGCCAATATGCCGCTACTATTCGGCTCAAAAATGCGTGTTGCCGTCAGTCTTGCTTGCTTTGACAGTTGGTTGGTCCAAAATGGCTTCAAAAACCGGCGAAAAAGATGTTAAGCGGCGTAAAGTTTATAATAGCTACAAAATTAAACGTAATTGCTGCAATTATGGACGAGAAGTTGACGTAGAAAGCTGTATCTGTCAAGTTTGATCTGCTATTAAATTTGACACAAGGGATCTGGTCTCAAAGATAAATTACAAGTTAAAAAATAGTTTGACACTTGTGATTAGCACAACGCGATAGTTAGTGGGAGTTTCTAAAATCGAACATCTCAAACAAAATAATGGATTATTTAGATCCAGTTTTCACCGATACCAATTCTGATTCTAGCGATTAAAGCCATAGAATACTGTGTGGCAGATAAAGACGATTTAAAAGTGAAAACTTCTGATTAAGGGGGCAAATACTCTTGTTCGGAATAACGGTAACCTCTAATTAGCGGCTTTTTTACCTTTACCCCTGAAATACCGTTAATTGGAAGTTTCCCTGTATCTTCAGCTAATATTTTTTATTACACTTGATCGATTATTGGTTTCCATTGCTATAGAAGTTAACGAATTTCAATCACTTGAGACGAGTAACATTAACGATCAATCACTAGAATATGAAATTTGTTCATGGCTTTAAAATTATAATAATCAAGTGCAATAACTCGTACATTTTGTTAATTTTTGTGGTCAACTTTTCCTATCGGCTTGAGTTTTTCGGAGAATTTTTCCTGTGATGACTCAACATTATTTCAGCTCTGCGGAAACCATCAAAGCGGTAAAAATGCGTTTAAACTGACCTACTAGCCACAATTATGCTGATACTTGTATTGATTATAAAGTTGAACATTACAATAGCACTCAATTCATCGATAAAATACAAGCTCCCCATAACGGCCTTGATCGGCGTCATCGATTTCAAAACTCTTCTTCCTTCCTGGTCGGTCCAGTGACGTTTCCCCAGCCGTAAAAACGCATTCGACTGCGTCCAAAACTGTCCTAGGTAAGCAAATATGATTTCCATAAACGGCAGAACCACAATAAATATGGCGAGCAGGAGAGCCCTCGAAGGCCAATCAGGCAACGCCAAGCTGCCATACATGCAGTACGTGATGGCCAGCATGACGGTCCATTTCATTCCAGGAATAAGGAAAGTACAGCAGACGTCATGGAATTCCGCGGACAGGATTTGAGCTTCGCGGTAGAACCGCAAAAGGACTTCGCGGGAATCGTCAGGAGTGTATGCAGACAAGCTCGCGCTGGACGCACGTCCAGCTTGTTCCAACTGCGCTCTAGAAGTACTACATTCAAGAACTGCTGAATTTCCCCAAAAATATCAGTGACCGTAACTGGACTTACAACAATGTTTCGAGAACAACCGGCAAATTCATCGTTGTCGGTAGAAACGCAGAGAACCACACGTACATTGTCGAGTACCACGTGACAATGATGTAGGCATAGATGGCGACACCGCCGACGCGCCATAAGAACCCCATGTTTTCATGGTCTCCGGCCAACGACGTTGGATAGACGTACTGATGTGGGTACAGCGCAGCTGGAATGACCCACAGCACGAGCCATGGCAGGTCGGAGCATAGCGAAGAGAAGAAAAAGTTTTCCAGAGCGGGCTTTAAATGAGATTGTACTTCGGGATTCTGGTGTAGGTGGTAGTAGCCTAATAAGAAAAATGTCAAAGGTCAGGTTAATTCGGACCAAGTTGGTAACTGCACAGTTAGAATCTTACGCTCGATTCGTCTGAACCATCTCGTAGACCTTGAGACCATCCCGGGTAAGTTCCGCCATTGAGCAATCATCGCTAGATGGCACACCACGTTGAACAGGTAAATTCCAACCCAAAATTTTACCACCGCAGCTTCGGCATGGGTCATTTGGATGGCGCCAATTTCCAACTGTACAAGTCGGAATATGAGAAACGATTCGTAGGTCAGGCAAACTGCAACGTTGAAGTACCAACCGACGTATCTTCGCCAGCCTCCGGCGATTACGAAGGTCTCGGCCAATGGATCCCAAGCCATCGGTGTGCAATTTAGGCTACCGGAGAAACGGAGGACGTTGCTGACAATGCGCTTCACGAGGTCGCTCCACAAGATGGAGCTGTCAGTCAAGGACATTGTTAAGCTTTACTGACTGTAGAAAGATGAAACCACGTAGCGTTTGATACTAAAGCAAGTTATCTTTTGATCAGTTGGGCATTGAAATTCGGGTCGGGGGACTAATTTTGGAAGTTATTAATTATTGGGTTTTGTTTAAACAGGATACCAATTAGCAGATTTAAGTATTATGATTTTGAATGACTCATTGCGTGCCTACATAATCGAGTCAGCTCTATATCAAGCACGTGGACTAGGAGTTTTCAAGCGTCAGTCAACCGAATAAATAAACACTCTTGACTTGTGCCTTTTCTATTGTACGTCAAATTAACGACACGGAACATGGGTTGGGTCAACAAAATATTTCTGTAAACAGTCAGAGTCAGCCTTGCATATACACCAAGCTGAAATATCCTTCCAGTTTTTCACGACATTGCGGAACAAATGCCTACTCGTGGGACGCCAGGAATTGCGAATATTCTGACCTCTGGCACAATATTGACACATGTTCAATAATACACATGAAGGCATATGGCAGTTTATGCTTGAGAATTTTCAAAGTGTGTTCAATCGATACGCCTTCATGTTGACATTTGGCTTCTATTTTCCATCGAGTTTGAGTCAAGGTAACGCTGCGCTCCAGCTGATGCACAAGTGGTTTTCAATTGATCTTGATTGTAATTCAAAAATCCCAAGTAATTTTAATCTAACTTTTGTAATCCAGCAACCACAGTTTCTAGAGCAGCTCTAGCGTAACTCCTGCCCCTCGACTTGAAAAACTTCTCATCTTCGAAGAAATGCCCCTCCATCCTATGTAGAATTCATGATTATATTGGCAGTTGACAAAACTTGGTCTCAAAACTGGCCACAAAACTGAACACAGTTTCACTCTAATATCTTTTTATGGTATATGGCCTCACACAAAACTGATTAATCCCTTCAAAATGGAAGGCATAGCCCTTCAACAAGCCCATCAAACCTTGGCACTCAATCCCCTCCTACCCTTAACATTCAGCGCTGTCCTCTCCATAACGCCTTTTATCGACCTTATCCACTACGAAAGCCTTCCAATGCCCTACATTTTGCTTAGTCCCGATTTTTCATTTATTCCGGAACACATTTCCAACGCTGATAACCGCCTGCGAATGACTGTCTCCGGTTTCCAGTTCTCAAGCAAAAGGCTCAGAACGTTGATTCAAGTGATCCTACTACCTGACATGGGGGATTACATGGACAGCTATAGCTACTACAAACCCTTTAATCCATATTCCTCATACGTATTCAACTTTGGACCCCAGTACACAATTTTTCTGGTAGAAAGCCAGAGTCTTATGATGAAAAGCATCTTCACGAGCCTCTTGGGCTCATCGCTAGATGTCATCGCTTCATTCCAATCCACCAACTACCGCTCAACGAATATCGTCGCTGCACATGTCAACAAACGTCAAGGTTTGACTATTCATCCGAAGATTTATGTGAATTGCATCGCCTCTGACAGCAATCTTAAAGACGATCCAATTGAATCTCGTTACAAAAGCTTGCACCCTCCCAAATATTTTGAGTTCAACTGTCTCGTTCCCGAAGCAGAGTCACACACATGTTGGAGTCAAATGATTCGAGCTGAGCGAAACGTCTCCAACCACGGCCAACTCTTATATTGGGCTGGGTTGCCCAAGACAGTTTACATGGCTCTCGTATTTCACTGTTCGACACTGGTTCAAGTGGTAAAATACGGATCAAGAGTACCATTCTGGGACGATTTTAACCCTTTCTTAATGTCTTCTAACTTTCTGACCGATTCCAATCAGTGTCGAAAACAACTGGACTTTCTTGATCATTTCGCGCCCGTACTCAATGACCGATTTTCCACGCACCGCTACGATGTGTCGATTACACAAAGTCCGATAGCCATAGAGACGGATTTCATTTTTATCACAGAAGAGGGAGTATTTTCAGAAAACAATGCTGCTGATCTGTATTTTAAGGCCTTTGATGTCGCCCTCTGGTGGTATTTTAGTTCAGCCGTGATAACCCTATCCTGTGTCTGGGCAACTATCATTTCCATCGAAGAGCGTAAATGGAACTCGAGCAACTTTATGCTCGTTTTCCGCTTTCTAGCTAGCTCTTTTGTAGATCAATGCGCAACTGACATACCATTCAAGAAGATGCTTCAAAGCAAACGTAACCCCCTCTTGCGGACGCGACTCGTAACATTCACTTGGATGGCAGCTGTGCTGGTACTGTCTAATGGGTATCGAGGGTTTTTGAAATCCAACTTTGCTAACCGATTCGACTACAAAACACATTTCACTGGCTGGAAAAATTTCACCAACTTCAGTTTGTACATCGTAGAAACTGAAGAATCTTGTCTTTGTCCCAGCACTCGATCCGGGCAGTTTGACGAAATGACGATTCTAGCGGAGTCGACAAATTTTCTGACAGGAAAAGCTTCATGCGTGTGCGTGGGAAGGGTGCTGGACATGATATCGAAGCGTCGATATGGATTCTGTTATCCATCGGAATCTTCTCGCTCACCCTTATCTATGGGCCATGCGGATTTTTACGAATGGTTGCGCAACAATGAACGTTTGAATCTTAATTATGATGTTACATCCGCCCCTGCTGTTGTTAGTCGTAGGATAGACAGCATATGCCCTCTAGAAATTGCTGACTATGTCGGGCAGAAGTACAAGGAAAAAGTTGACCGCTTCCATAATTTGGCTCAAATGGGACCCTCGAAATTGAAGTGGGGCTCCAAGCTGGACAAGTATTATTGTGATTGTGCAGGTATGGAGCTCCGCCGCGGCTTCGCTAATCGGACCACAGACGATTTTGAAAAAGCGTACTGGATGACTCGGAAGCGTCAAGCAGTGTTCGTGGTACACAAGGACGACTTTCCCTGGTACTGGAACATGTTCAAGAAGTTGATGGCAGAAAACTCAACTTTCAAGTTTGCTCATACGGGGCCCAAAAGCTTGAGGGAGTACAGCAAAAGCAGCCTGTTTCAGAGAAACGATGCGCCCTACTACATGTACATTAAGGAACGATATTCGGCGTCGGCCACGTGGGCTATTCGATACATTGCTGCTATTCAAGAATCCGGAATTTTCAACTTTTGGCACAAGTGGGAAAAGATTCTGAGGCCGCTCAGATATGAGAGGTTGAATGCTGAAGTTGCAGAAGAAAACAGCCAGGCGCGGGCCCTCAAGATGGCGGATCCTGCGCTTGAGCTGTTGGCTAAAGCGTTCTGCTTGGCCATGCTTGGGTCTGCAGTGGTCGCGTCGGCTGAAGTTTTGCTAGCGTTCTTAAGAACGCTTATGTAACGTTTTATAGTGTGGATTGTAAATTACAAAATATGTTTTTGTTTTGTCGACCTCACACGATCAATTTACGAAAGCTAATATTTGTTTTGCACTTTCTGCGATGCAGCACTACAACTTTCGATTTTAAGCAATGTAATGATTACACAGATACATGCAAATACGCAGTAAAGTATTCTCTCGCCCAGAAAAGTTAATTAGGTCAAATCAAGGTTAATCTGACAGAATAAAGTGTTTCCTTATCTAAACTGCAACGCTGGAACTGCCTCATGCAAGCGCTATGCGCTTTTTGCATCAGCGAATTTCATTTCCTCAATTCAGAATCAGTTTCAGAGCTCACAGAGCTGCACGCTTGCAGAAGACCATCAGTCGCTCAAAGCTAGCCGTACAAATCGCAGCCAGGGATGTATTTTAGACGTGTTTGTGTATTTATGGGCTTCGTTGCCCTGCAAGCCCACATTCCCACAACCTTCGCCTTCGCCGAAGACCTTGAAATCCAACAACCTTCACATTCGAACACCACAATCGCAAATAATTCCTCCTGCTATACTTCGCAATCGGAAGCATCGCAGCTTTTGATCCAACTGGACAAATCTATTCGACTACTCGACGGCGATACCAAAGCAGCCCTTCGAATTGAAGACTTCCAAGTCCACCAGCAGCCGTTGAGTTCCTTGAGTCCGTGCAACGACTCCTACATCAAAAGTTTAGAAAGTGACGTCGAATCTACCACCAAAACAGCATGGAGGCTTCTGCGCGGCTTCCTCAAACCGTCAGAGGCTTCCTTGACAGCCTTGACTTCCGCCAAGGACGAAGTCATCAAACGGCTTTTTGGTAAGTCTACAAAAACTACGAAATTAATTTTATCAGTACAATCTCTAATCCTGCCTTGCTGAATCTCGTATTTGCAGATCTTCGAGTATATTTCGGCGAGAAGCCTACAGAATGCTCCCTGGTCCTCATGTACCCTTTGGAAGTCAAGGTCAAACAATTGGGCCGCGCTTTCAATCAAACGATCACATCCTCCATTCGACAATCCCAGCGCCTCCTGCAACAACTCAACATCTCGTCCGAAGCCGTCGCTGACTTCGTCCTCCATCCCAGTAGATCAGTCGCTGAACTCACCGAAATCGTCCATCAACACCCCGCCAAAATACCTGCGATTTTACCAAAAATAATTACCCAATGGCACCAAGGCTCTGCTGATTTCGAAGATACTCTCAACTTCATTCGCCAACTTCCAACAGTCGAAAATGAAATAGTAGGTTATGCTGAAATTGCCCAGACTGTTTCTCGGCACGTGGATGCAGATGTCGTTTCCTTGCTGACGCTTGCAATGGAGCTTAAGAAGATCAACGATACTGTTGACTTGGAATCAGTTGACTGGTTCGCCCGGTCCCAACTTGATCGGCTTTTGGCTGACCTGTGGCCTCTTTCCTGTGTTATGTTCAACAAAGCCTATGAACTTGGACTGGTTGCGGCTAGGAGCGAAGGTGATGCCTCTGAAACCGCTTACTTGGCCTCCAGCCCTCTTCATGGCGTCACATGGACTTTGGTGCCAACTTTGACTTCAGGAGGGCATGAGTTAAAGGTCCAATTCAAATCCAATAGTGGGCATTTATTACAAGCGGCGCCATCTACTGGGGATTCGATGTCGAATGGGAGTGTTATTAAAAAGGTACGACTTTCGGGAGAAAGCGGCGGGGTATCTGAACAGTGGAAGATTGTGCCGGCAGAGGGCGTCGGTACACGGTTTAAAATTATGAACCTCATGAACAATGGCGCCTTGGTCGCTCAAATCGATAATGGTGGTTACAACAGCAATCCAGTTGTCTACGTCGTCAACCCGATGATGGAAGACCATATTGAGCATCAACAGAATGGCATGGATCTTTGGTCTTTTAGTTGCTGCAGTAACTGAACGCCATTTGATCTATAGTTTTTTGAAAATTGCGCCAAAGTTGTCATTAATCTTCACTGTAGATTTAAGAATGTTTTATCATAATTAAACTCAAGTTGTCATGCGAACCATCTAGAAGCGGCTAGAAACGACATGATTCAATGCGCTCAAGTTCTCTAGAAATCCTCTCTTGAAATTTCTCGAACGAATTGTTTTAAACCAAACAAGCTTTTGTTTTTGTTCAGGTTGATTTTGAATGTATACTTTAGAAAATACTTCTGAAGGGAGAAAATCAGTCGGCTATGACAAAACGTTGTTCAGCCATGCACTTGAGTTTCGACTCGCAATGTTGATTTTCACCAACTGTAATTTTCCGAGTCGTATCAGCGAACCAACGTTGGAGTTAGATTTAACAGACACAATCGGTCCACCATGGCAGCCATATTGCTACAATACCCCGCCCACCTTCTCGCCCCAAGTCCATTACTACCAGTGACTTTCACCGCAGTCCTATCCATAACATCCTACGCTGACATTGTTCACTTTGAAACACTACCAATACCCTTTGTCCACCTCAGGCCAGAATTTCAGCTAATTCCCGAAAACGTGACAGACCCCAAAACCAGGTACCAGCTGAACGCCGGCAGTTTCCAGTTCGCAGGGAAGCGACTACGGACGCTTATACACATGGTTGTTCTCAGGTCCTCGCGGCTGACCCGCGACGAAACTCTCGCTAAAGCTTGCTACGATCCGAACCGGGACCTCAATGAGCCAATTTTGGACAAATATGGACAAAAATACGAAGATTCTCAACTATGTGGGAAGCACGTATTCTTTAGCCCAAATCCGTATTCCGGATATGCCTTCAACTTTGGTCCGCAATACACGTTTTTGCTCGTTGAGTACAACGGTGTCACGGATCAGCAAATTGTGGGCAGGTCTCCTCCTGACGAGGTTGTACCCTTTGTAACAAACTTCTTTACTAGAGCGTTTCAGTCGGCAATTTTCCTGATCCGTTATAGAAACGAAACGCCAACAGGTTCGGTGGTACATTCAAAACTGGAAGCTTTCTGCCTTACATATCAAGAAGAACCATGGGATTTGCGCCAAAACCAATGGGTTTTTCACTTCTACCGAACGCAGGTCAATTGCCACACCCAGGAAAACAAGACGTGCTGGGACTCGATTGTACAAGCAGAACGACTCGTGTCCCAAGATGGTCGACGTTTCATTTGGCAAGGTAACATACCATTTGGCAGCTCGCGTTCTGCAGTTGATCTACATGCAAGAGCTTTTGGCAGCATGCGGTACATGAAAGACTTCATCATTTGGATCGGGCAAAAATTTAGCTGTACTCTATTTCCAACCGACCACAACACCACATGTGGAAACAACACGCAACTTTCTGGTTTTTTAGTTGAGGAGACACTGGATCTTAGTTACGAAATCGAAGCAACAACAGGCTTATCGGAGGAGTCGGCAGATGATTTTATCTTCATCACGGAATACGAAGTGTATTCAACCAACAAAGCCGCGGATATTTTCTTAACAGTGTTCGACGTTGAGCTTTGGTATTACTTTGTTACTGTAGCTGTAGTTGGAAGCTGGATTTGGGCCATTGTCTCATGGATCGAAGATGATCGAACCAAGTTTTGGCTCATAAAGCTGATATCTATCTTACGATTTTTGGCAAGCGCTTTTCTTGACCAATGCCCGACAGATGTCCCTGCCAACCTTGAAAGGAACAAGAGCCAATCGGCTTTATTGCGCACGCGCATCCTGACGAGCGTTTGGATGTTTGCCGTAATAATACTGTCCAACTGGTACCGTGGATTCCTGCAGTCAAGCTTCAGCAATCGATTCGACTTCTTAACAACGCTTTGGCACTGGCATAATTTCACCAAATTCAGCCTGTACTTGTTGGAGCCGGATGAAACATGTTCCTGTGTCAACCGCAACTACGGCATGATTCGTGAATTGAACATATTGTGGGAAACACGAGGTCATCCTGAGTATTTACAGGAGTGCTTACTTGGTGGTCGCTTGTTCACAAATATAAAACTCCGATATGGACATTGTTACGGTTTAGGAGGAGTGGACCATGGTCGTGACTTTGTCCAATTTCTCTACAAGCATATCGACAAAAACAAACCGGCGGCTATTTTACCGTATAACGTGATGGCAGGAAGAATCGATTCCGTATGTCCCGACCAAATTCAGCCATTTGTCGGCTTAAATTATCAAGAAAAAGTTAGCAAATGGAGCCGAGAAGCTCAAAACGATCCTGCAGACTGGCAATGGGAAACCAAGATGAGAAGCAATGTGTTTAAATGTGCTGGACGACGGTTGAGGCTTGGGATAGCGGAGGATACGTCGAAGGACTACGAAAAGGCATATTGGATGTCCCGTCAACGAGAAGCAGCTTTCATTGTTCACAAGACCGACTTCCCTTGGTACTGGAACGTTTTCAAAAAGTTGATGGCAGTCGATCCTGACTTGAGGTTTGCTCACACCGGACCCAAAAGCTTGAGAAAGTACAGCAAAAGCCGATTATTTACAAAGAACGATGCACCCTACTACATTTATGTAAAAGACAGATATTCAGAACCTGGTCAAAAAACTGTTCGACGCATTGCTGGAATTCAAGAGTCTGGTATTTACAACTTCTGGCACAAGTGGGACAGACTATTGAGGCCTCCGCGCTATGAGCGGTTGAACGCCGAAGTCTCACTCAGAGGAAGCCGGTGATGCCCGCGCGCTCAAAGTTACGGATCCTGCTCTGAACCTACTTATGTGTGTTTATTGCGGAGTCATGTGTTTTTCTGTTTGGCTTTTTGCTGCCAAAATTGTATTCTTTCTGTTGTGAATGCCTTGCATTGTATGAAAGTATCTTTGTCCATGACAGAGTGACTTGCCCTCTTCATTTGAAATTGTGCGGATTTGTTGCTCATTCCGCGCTAATAGCCTACCTGTATAACTTCACTTCTTTTATAAAAAGTTTAAGACTTTCTTCTATTGATGAGAGCTGGCTCGTCCCATTCATATGTTTCTTCAGCCCTGGAGCTCGCTCGCTCTTGCCCTGTAGTTAGCCTAAAAGACCATGTTCTTCCAAAACATGGCATCCATTCTGTTCTTGTCTTCTGGACCATTCGGACCAGAAGAATCTCTTTGTTGCTTGGTCAACTCTGTTGAATATCTTATTAATTAATTGAGTTTTGATTAAACAGTGTATTAAAAAGAGAGTTTCAAGTATTCTGATGATGTCTCCCATGCGTGTCAAGGTTTCTATCACGCACGTGGAGTAGGAGTTTTTGAAGCTTTCCTCTGCTTCAGTCAGTCAACCGAATAAACACGACTCTGGACTTTCGTGCATTTCTTCTTGTACGTCAAAATTACGACACAGAACAAGGGTTGGGTCAACAAAATGTTTCTGCAAACAGTGTAAGAATTTTATTGATTCTGACACAATATCGACATGCTTTCAATAGTAAACAAGAGGCCGTATGGCAGTTATACTCGATAAATTTCAAAAGTGTATGGACAGTCAATACGCCTTCATTTCGACACGAATCGAATGTTCCTTGAGTCTGAACCGACCAAACTTTGCGCTCCGCCAGGTGTAAAAGTACTTTCCGGATAGTTGCAGTTGAAATTTGAAATTTAACACAATACTAATCCACCATTAAAAAATTAAAGTCACGGAAACAGCTCTACCATATCCACTAGCCTCAAAAACATACTGGCACTTGGAGCTTCTTCACGGCATCCAGAAATTATGATTAAATTCGTAATTGATAAAAACTTTATCACAGACTGAAAAAGCTATTCGGCAATTTCACTCACATTTTGAGGTTCAACGCTGAATCTGAGCCGAAGTCCGCTCAAAATGGACGGCATCGCCCTTCAGCAAGTCCACCAAACCTTGGCCCTCAACCCTATCTTACCCTTAACATTCAGCGCGGTTCTCTCTATAACACCCCACCTCGACATAGTCCACTATGAAAGCATCCCAATGCCTTACGTTTTGCTCAGTCCCGATTTCCTATTTATTCCCACCACCACTACAAAGGATGAGGACCTCTTTCGAGAGACTTTCGCAAGTTTTCAGTTCTCGGCCAAACGGCTTAGAGCTCTACTTTATGTGGTCCTCCTAGCGGAAATCTTGGAAACCCCAAACTACGATAGCTTGTACTTTGAGCACTTAAAAAATCCCTATTCAGCGTATGCATTCAACTTTGGGCCACAGTACCTTATTTTGGTGGTAGAAAACGAGAGTCGTATGATGAAAAGCATCTTGGAAAGCCCCTTCGGTTTACCAAAAGGTGTCATTTCTTCGTTCCAATCCACCAACTTTCGATCGACAAATATTGTCGCCGCTTATATTAACAAAGGCCATGTTCCCACTTCCCATCCCAGTATTCATGGGAATTGCATCGCCGCTTCCGAAGATACTATCAGGGACAAATACATTAAATCTCGTCCCTTGTGGGTTCCCTCGCCGGAAAGTTTTCTGGAATTTTTCAAACTTGACTGCCTCGTACATGAACCATCAGAAACATGTTGGAATCAAATGATCCAGGCTGAGCAAACCGCCACCGATAACGGCCGACTTCTGTATTGGATTGGTTTTCCTCAACTGTTCCTAATGGCTTCGGCATTTCAATGTTTGACGCTCGTCGACATGGTCAAGCACGGACTAAACAATGGTTTGGTGCCGTTTCGGAACCAACTTGACTATGTTCTTCAGATGAAAAAGAGGTTGAACGAATCAAACCAATGTCTGCAAGAAGAACACAACCGTGATCACTGGACACTAGGTCTGGATGACACTCCTACTCACCGTTACGCCGTGTCCATGACGGAACTACCAACGTTTACTGATGCGGACTTTATTTTTATAACAGAAGAACAGGTTTATTCAGAAAATAACGCAGCAGATCTCTATTTCAAGGTATTTGAAGTCGCTCTTTGGTGGTGTTTCGGCTTTGCCGTTATAATTCTAAGTTGCGTTTGGTCAACACTTTATTCATTCGAAGACCTTAAACGGTCATTTTTGTTGAATAACGTCACTCCCGTTTTCCGGTTCTTGATGAGCGCTTTTTTGGACCAGTGCCCAACTGACGTACCATTCAAAGTGGTCCACAAGAAACACAATACGCTCTTACGGACGCGGCTCCTAACATTCACCTGGATGGCTGCTATGCTGGTCCTCTCGAACGGGTATCGGGGGTTCTTGAAATCCAACTTTGTTAACCAGTTCGACTACAGAGTGCCGTTTATCAGATGGATGAATTTTAAATTTTACCAACTTTAGCTTGTATATCCTCGAAACGGATGAGTCTTGTCTTTGTGAAAGCCGTACATATGGACTAATTGACGAGCTGGCGATACTATGGGAGTCTACCGACTTTTTCAGAGAAAGACCTTTCGATTGTTCGCGAAGAAAGCTGCAAAGAGTAGCAGTGAAGCACCGATTTGGATACTGCTTTCCAAAAACTTCAGACTCTCGACGATTGGCCATGTCCCATCGAGACTTTTACGACTGGTTGGAGGAGAATGAGCCGTTGGAACTGAGAGCTGAGACTAAATCACCACATGCTGTTGTTAGTAGCAGGATCGACAGCATTTGGCCTAAGCAAATTGGTGAATGCGTCGGACAGAAATACAGGGACAAGGTTGAACGCTCAAACCAGCTGGTTCAGCGAGGATCTTCACAATGGGAGTGGAGCTCCGAAATTCGAGAGTATAATTCGGACTGCGCTGGTATGAAGCTACGTCGGGGTTACGCTGATGATACTACAGACGATTTTGAAAAGATGTACTGGATGACCCGGAAGCGCCAAGCAGCGTTAGTGGTGCATAAAGACGACTTTCCTTGGCACTGGAACATGTTCAAAAAAATGATGGCTGAGGACCCTGATTTGAAATTTGCCCACACTGCAGGACCAAAAGTTTGAGGGAGTACAGCAAAAGCAGATTGTTTCAGAGAAACGATGCGTCTCTCTACATGTACGTAAAAGAAAGATATTCTGCCTCGGCCACGTGGGTTACCCGACGCATTGCTACTATTCAAGAATCTGGAATATTCAACTTTTGGCACAAATGGGGATCCTGCGCTTGCGCTGTTGGCTAAAGCGTTTTGCTTGTTCATGATTGCGTCCGCAGTGGTCTCGTCGGCTGAAGTTTTGTTAGCGCTCTTTAGAAAACTGATTCAACTCGAAACTTCCGTCTTTTTGTTTTGAACCACGCTATTATTTTAGAAGTTTTCTTTGAACTGGCTGTAACCCATCATTGGATTGCAAAAATACGCGGTAGCAATTTCTCTCGTCCAACAAAAAATGTATCTCAGGTTACGTTTGTTTTATTTTGAGTTTTGCAGCCTTCAATGCCCATTTCATTTCATTTCATCCCCAGTGACGTTGAGTCTACCGCCAAACCAGCATGGAGGCTTTTGCGCGAAATCATTTGTGAAATCACAATACTGTTTTTGTCAGCCAAACCTGTTGCTAACTGAAATCTTCTTTTTTCTGTGCAAACTTAACCATTCTTAAACTTTACAAATCAAATTGTGAAAACCCCTCTTATGTTTGATGTATCTTATAATGTAAACATATGCTCTATATGTTTACGCATCGTTTCTAAGAACATAATTGAAAATGTAGCTCATCAAGTTGAATGGAAATTGATTACTATAGATTTACGGCCAACTTCAGCTCTCCAGCGAGAATGGAAGCATGTCAGACTTTCAGCATAATCAAATTCTGCTGCTCAGGGACTGATCACAATCACGGAACTTGAACCTTTGTTGCATACTTGGCTGCTTTCGCTCGAATTAAATTTCACTGGAAAAACATCATGCGATGCCTTATGCCTTAACCTGCCCCTTCGTGTCACGAACGCTAATGCACATAACAACAAGCAAAATCACTCTGACTCCAAACATTCTCAAACGGGGATACCTCCAAGCTGCTGTAACAATGACATCTGGAATGGCCCTTCGAAGTCCCAATCCCCAACTCGACATCAGCCTGGCTCTGCCACCTTCAAACATTCTGCCATACGTGCTTGTGATAGCAACGTCCACTAACTTGATCAACTTTGAAGTAATCCAAATTCCTTTGATCAAAGTTGATCTTACTGCTCAG
>JAQGBJ010001398.1:0-23507 GCA_034698345.1 Sphaeridia pumilis | reverse complement strand
AGACGAGAGCCCTGCAATTTATATGTGTTGCTGGTGAAAAGTGGGATTTTTCCAAGTGAAAAACAATCAAAATTTTGTATTTTCACCAAGACTCCAGGAACTTTCAAGATTCATGGTACTTTTTAATTGCCAATTTAATATCCAAGTTGTCGCGCCAAGTGTCGGAACGAGCCCTGCAAAGGGCAAAATTATTCAAAACTCCTTGTTTGTCCGTCCGTGCATACAGCGGAGACGGTGTCTGAATGGAGCTAATAGTCTCCGATACAGTATAGAAACTGTCATATGTGCATATTTCCTGTCGCTCATGTGTTTATCAACTTTATTATTTGCAAACAGTTAAATTCCTGGCTCCAGTTAGCACAAAGTTTTTAGCTTTAGTCTTCAAATGCCAGTGTGGACTTGCCAGAATCAAGTTGTGAAAACCCTTTGGATCTTGTCGTGCAAGACAGTCAAAGTTTTGTTTTGAAAGATTCTCGATTTCCGACGATTAGAAATGCGAAAAATGGGATAGTTTTGGTAATTTGCAACTGGTTTTGAATTTAGGAAAAATCAGAATACTATGAAAGAAATCTTATTGAAGTTGGGGTCTTTCGAAAGTCAAAAGTGTTTATTATGTAGAGAAAATTAAAGTTGAGAACACCTGCCAAAGGTGTAGGGATATGTATGTAGTGTATGTCAGCACGTGAACCAAATTCAAAACAATCCAGGGTACGTTTTAGGGGTTTATGAAAAAATTTCGGGATTTTTAAGAATTACGTGAGGAAAATGAAGATTGTTTGAATGTTTTAAGGGGTTGAGAGTCAGTTGTATCATCTGATACATCCAATATCTCTTGAAAGTTATCGTTGTAGTCAGTTAATACACAAGGTAAAATCAGAAAATTCAGACTTGAAATAGACAAGCTCAAATATGAATTAGGAACAATTAGGCCAGTGATGAGACTTCGATCGTTAGACACAATCAAGTGTTATTATTGTGTAAAAGCTAACAAAAGGAGGGACGAGGACGACACTGTTTGTGAGCGCTGTTTAAGTGCAAGCAAGTACACGTTTCGGCAGCAGACATCGGGGGTATTGGTAAATTGGAGGTTCCGATGCTTCGCTGTGACGACACATTTCGAAGCCATCACGGTTTTTGGGAAGGGGGGCTTAGTGCAATGTCGTGAGGACGGTGCCTTAAATGAGTGTATTTTTTGCAGTTGCTGGCCGTGTTTTAACGAAAGCGATCATAATGATGTGACATGTTCAACTGGAATAAATTTTGCTACGTGTGAGTAAATACCCACTCTCACGATGAACGGGGAAGTGCCCAGCGTTCCTATAACAACCCTGGCTGGGGTCTCCAGCCTGGTTGACTGTAAGTTTTCATGTTGAAACGAGAACGTGGGTTCTCAAGTGACGCGTGATCAGAAAATCATTTTGGAAATTTAATTTCAGTGCTGCCGGAGATGCCTTTGCCGACGCCATTACCTCAGACGTTAAGCAATAAATCCTTGCTGTTTCATCCCCGTGTAGCGGAAGAGGCCCAGCGGCAACTTGTCATCAGCGATGACAATCTTGTGCAACAATTAGTGCAGTGTTTGAGCCAGACTTCATGCAAGGATATGTAAGTTAGTTCATTTAAAAAAAGATTTTTTGTTTTTATGATGTCTGATTTATGTAACTTGATTTTATAGTGATTTGAAAGAGCCGGTTCCGGAAGTGCAACTAGATCACGAAAACTCTCCAAGACTGTTACAAGGAATCTTACGTAGGAAACCGGACGTGTTTAGTGGGAAAAGAGGCATGAAGCTCATTTTAACTTGCACTATTCAGGTAGTGAACAAGTTGTCACGAGTATGAGTAACACTGATTTATTTTTTATTGCAGTCGTTCGAGACGAGCATTCCCAATATGCCTCAATGCTAAATCAGTCTAATCACGAAAATCAGTTGCTATCGCCTTCTCATGGCCACCTATTTCTTCCGAGAACTAACCACATAATGGATCAAAGTCATACTCTTCAAAGTGCTTCTCTGCCGATGCATTCTCCGATGCATCTATCACAGACTGCAATAATGATGCATCAAGCCGGTGTACCACTGCACCATTCAAGTCATATGGGTGTACCCCATACAAGTACAAGTCAATCGCTTCATATGGAAACCATGTCACAGTTAACGCTACAGGCCGTAGCCACTGCAAGTTCTCAATCCTCGTCGTCTTACGGATCACCTCACACCTTGCCTCATTCATCTCCACATCAATCACAACTTCCGCTGCATCATCTTGTGTCGGGAATTCCGAGCAATGAAGCTCCAGTGAGACATTCTCCGGCCCATGTTAACAATGTATCACCTGCTGCAGCCCTTCTGAATGACAGGCATCAGGAACATTTGCTAACTAGCGCAAACGATCCAGAAAATCAAAGTTCGGGAGGTCATACTGGGAGATTGGAAAAGCCTTGTACCACATCTTTACCGCAAGTACAAGTCCACCTGAAGCCACTTGACACTGCACAAATTCAACATTTAATGGGCACCCCAGTTGGTTCTTCCGAAAATGGCAATAATGCACGCAGGCCGTCTAAATCGGAAGCTGCTGAAACACCAAAAGCTGAAACCAGTGCTGCGGCAAAGCCTCAGACACCTAGTCGGGGCGGCGCAAGAGCAGCAAAAAGTAATCAAGGTAAATTGTTAGATATGTATGTAAGTAATGCCTGTGCCCAAAGAAAGACTAATAATCCTTTACGAAACAGCAAAAGCGGAGCCAGAGCCAAGCCCTGAAGAACCGAAGAAAAAAGTCCGAAAACTGGAGCGGATGCTTGTTCCTGTTCTGGAGAAAATCGACATGAACATGCTAAACATTCACGACAGCAGCACTTACCACAGATTTATCAAACTAATGGATATAGTCCTGGACAGTATGGAAGACTGCAATCTTGATGAACTTGGTGAGGATAACCACGTCCCTGATGAAGATTTGGTGCCGAAGCATCAGCTGGCTGAGCTGTGCTCTGAAGCTGCTAAACTGAAGGCCTTGAATGCTATGGAAGCAATGCCACAAGATAAAATCCTGAAGCTTCTGAGCATCTTGGAGAAGAATATTCGAAATGGAACCAAAGTAACCCCTCTAGTGGATCCAGTAAGTACTGTCCCATGTTGATAACTGCAGTTGTATCAAACGAAAACGTTCACATTTTTCAATTGTTTATAGGACGAAACCGATGAAGACAGCAAATTATGGATAGAAATTTCAATGGAGAAAATAAATCGGGCTGCATTGGCGTCCTTGGCTGCTTTGCACATCCTAACCAGCCCGAACATACCAAAGAAGGCCTACTTAGAAGAGCTGATCGATCGAATTGCCATATTCACGAAGTTTCAGCTTCAAAATACGATCTTCCCTTCGTTCGACCCTGTTTATAGAATCGACAAGAAATCCAAATCAAATGGTAAGTGTTGGCTGTATTCTCAAGGAAATTGGATTGAATATTTTGTTTTAAGCTACCTGAATTTTTAGATGGATTTTCCTCCAGTAAGAAAAAGAGAGCTCATGCTGCACAAGTGCGGGACAAAAGCTTGAAATCCTTTTATAACAAAATGCATGAGCTGGTTGGACTCCTTGCCGAACTTCTGAACATTCAAACATTAACTGATACAACCGTCCTGCATTTATCTACCTTGGGGGTGTCACCCTTTTTCGTGGAAAATGTTTCAGAGTTGCAGCTGTCAGCTTTAAAACTAGTTACAAATGTGAGGGAATATGTGTACTTGTATTTTTTCAGTTCACATATATGAGGCCTTTTTTTAATCCTACGGAATGTTGTTCTCAGATTTTTACCCAGTATGAAAAACATCGGCGGCTCTTGTTAGATGATATTCTTGCGTCTATAGCTCGACTACCAAGCAGTAAAAGAGGCCTACGAACGTTCAAACTTGAAAACTCCGAAGAGTGTATTCAGATGCTCACGGCTCTGGTAAGTTACGGTTTGCCACTGATTTGTATTATCATTTCAGATTACATTGTCTTGATAAATATGAATTTGTCTCAGGTGCTACAACTTATTCAATGTGTTACAAATCTCCCCGATTCTGTGGCCACAAAGGCGCTGAAGTCCTCTGATCCGGAACTGCCAATGGTATGTCTCTACGGGTTAATTTCATAATTTAATGAATTTGCCAGCTAACAGCCATATGTTTACAGACTGATAAAAATGGAATCGTTTTGGCGAAGTATGACATCGCCCTTCGAACAGCCGGAAGCTTCTTACAAGTATTTCTCAGCAAATGTGGAAGCAAATCGGAAGATTGTGATTATAAAGTTTTATTTGAGAACTTCGTGCATGATCTTCTGTCAACGGTCAACAAACCGCAGTGGCCAGCAGCCGAGTTGTTGCTCACTCTTCTAGGAACGTTGCTGGTGAAAAATGTGACTAACAAAAGCTGTGAGGTTTCGCTGAGGGTAGCATCGCTGGAATATCTGGGTTTAGCCGCTTCACGTCTTCGAAAAGACGCTGTGTCATCGCAGGCTAAGATGGACCAAATAGACAGAATCATAGCGGACATACGGGCCGAAGAAGAACAGCTTGGAGAAGCAACGGAAGTACGTTTTACTTCATTATCTTGATGAAACTAACAAACCAATAGAATCAACAGGGCATTTTTTTCTGTTCACTACAGGTCGATGGGTCTACTATCCTTGGTGACGAAGAAGAAAAAACAAAGTACTTGCAACGGCTACTTTTAGATTATCTAGCAGTTCATGGTCAATCAGATCCATCTTTATTATTGGCGAGGCATTTCTACATAACAAGTTGGTGGAAGACGGCGGAAGCTGATATCAAGGTCAAGCTTGTGGGCCCGCGAAATCAGCAAAATGCGAGTAAAGCCTCTCGCAAAAGGAAACGAAAAAGTAAGTCCGGACAGACATGCTTGAGTGAACTTCTATCCTTGTGCACGTGATTTCAATTGATCGATTTCAACTTTATCGAAATTTATTAATACTCTTCTCTTTTGCAGGTGAAAGCTCCGGCGAGGAGAGCGAATCGGAGTCGGAAGGAAACGACGAGGATGATAAAGATGGAATGAGCACAAGAATAACGGAATCGGCTCTAAAACGAAGGGAGTTTCTGTCTTCCAAAGTTCATCCATTTTCGGACCCATTAACTAAACGGAAAACGAAAGTAGTACAGACTTTCGTCGACTATCAGAGTGCTGAGCTCATTACCCGGTACTTAGCATCCCAGCGTTCCTTCTCGACAAGTTTCGATTCGTTTCTACACCGAGTAAGCCATTTTCGTTTATTTATGATTTTAAAGTCAATAAGACATTAGTTGTATAATATGATTATTTTGATTTAGATTTTGAGCGTGGCTTGTGAACCTACTGTAGCGATACGTACAAAAGCATTGAAGTGCCTTACGATGGTCGTTGAAGCTGATCCTAATGTTCTAGCCCGCACAGACATGCAGTTGTGGGTTGAACATTCGTTCTTAGACCAGTCTACGTCTGTGAGAGAAGCGGCGGTAGATTTAGTCGGGAAATACGTTCTTTCTTGTTATGATCTCATTGATAAATACTACCCTGTGCTGTCGTTACGGATTTTGGTAAGTTCAGTTTTCATTTACGTATTTGCTGTTCAAGTTTTTGCACTGGTAATGACTGCCATTTCAATGTCTCATTTTAGGACACCGGTGTGAGCGTGAGAAAACGTGTGATAAAGATCCTCAGAGATATTTGTGCCGAGTTCCCTGCGTTCCCGAAGATTCCGGAAATTTGTGTCAAAATGATCAGACGAGTGAATGATGAAGATGGGATCCGTAAGCTGGTGATGGAAGTGTTCCAAAATCTATGGTTCACTCCCGTTAAAGAAAACCCCTTGGATACTGAAGCCTTGTTGAGAAAAGTATCGAATATCACGGACGTCGTCGCTTCTTGTGAAAGCGTAGGTCTGGATTTCTTCGAACAACTTTTGTTGAGCGTAAGTTTCAATGCCTGAAGATTTTCGCCGTACTCGTACTACACGCAGTTCTCTTAATGAAATCTGGATTCGCAGCTGTTCAAACCTAAAGATGACAAAGAAGATGTTCGGGAGAAACAGGCCAATCCAGAGCCACCGAAAGCTCTTGTTACCGCGTCAACCCAGATAGTAAATTGTCTCGTTGAGAGTGTTTTGCGCTTAGAAGAGAGCAACACCAGTAATCATAGTTCGCGGTTCATAGCCTGTGTGTCCACGTTGTACCTTTTTGCTAAAATAAGACCACAGTTATTAGTCAACCACGCAATAACTTTGGAGGGGTACTTGAGTCTACGGTGTCAGGTAATACTTTTACGAAACAAGTTGCCGTTGTTATTGAGTAGTGACGTACAATTTTTATGTCAGTTTCTGAAAACCAGTTCGGTAGAACTGAGAAGCTGAGAGACAAAAAAGACTAATCTAATATAATTATGCTCTTGCAGAATTCAGTGGAACTACTTGCAGTGGCGAACATCGGAAAAGTTCTGGAGTTAGTTGTCCCCTTACTAGTCAATCCGTCGGAATCATTTCTGGGACAGTTGGAAGAAGATTGTATCAAGTTGATACTATCATCAAGGGAAAAAGAAATTATCAACTCTTGCATGGCATGCCTAGGATCTGTGGTGAACCGTCTAACTCATAATTACAAGTTGATCAGAGATATCTTTAAAAGGGTTCACAGTAAGTGTCTTGCCCTCAAACCGGAGGAGAGGACCTACAATCAAAATTTAACTCGTCATTTATTTTGCAGCGATACTGGTTACTCAAACTGAAGCTATTAGAGCAAATATGCAAGGCAACAGACTACCGGACGGCAGGCCTCATCCCGAAAACAGGGTCAATCTGCGGAAGTCTGTATACATAATGGGTTTGTTTCTGCGGTACTTCGATTTTACGGACCCAAAAATCTACGAACCTTACCCGGTAAAGAATCAGTTTCAAGATGTTTCAAGTAAAGGTACAGTAGATGCTTTCACAAGCTAATTACTTGTCTCCTTTCAGGCTGACATTGTCAATCAAGTATTCAGTCTTTTAATGTACATCATCAACCTTCCGCATGATGACAACCTGAAGAGCTTCAGTCTTCAATCCATAGGAAATTTGTGTGTACGGCACTATACCTTCATGCTAGAAAATGATCTCAAAAACGTATATCAGCAACTGCTTAGCGCTCACGACGATACCAAGTTGAAAGTTCAAGTGCTGATCAACCTTCAATTATACCTCACTGAAGAGGAGCTTCGGATGATCAAGCAAGATCAAGAATGGAACAAGTTAGGAAAGATAGAAAATCTTAAGGAAATGGGGGATGTTACTTCTGGAATGGCATCAACTATTGTGCAAATCTACCTGAAGGAAATCCTCAGCGCATTCTTGCACAGTGATTTATCTGTCCGTTTGGCTTCTGTAAGAGTTATTCAACTGGTCTTGCAACAGGGTTTGGTTCATCCGATACAGGTACTAGTCTTAAGTAATCACTGTCCGTTAACTGAACCTTTAAGTACTAATACTGTATGATGCTTCTAATAGATTGTTCCGTACCTCATATGCATGAGCACAGACCCAGACCCGGGGGTGAATACAACCGCTGATAACCAACTCAAGGAGATGGAAAAGAAGCACCCTCAGTTCCTACAAAGTCAAGTGCTCAATGGAATCCGGTTGTCACTGCATTTGCAAAGAACACTGCATGGATATCGAGGCAGTACCGCGAATGGGAACGTGCAGCTTGGTGGGGTTGATGAATTCGGGAATGATTCACGCATGAATATACCAACAGTCAGAGGGTATCGTCAAAAGCCTAAAGAAGCTCCCGTGGCTCTAAATGGGTTCTTGTATTCTTTGTTACGTTCAATCAAGCCACAGAGACGAGCAATAGTCATGTCAATGTTGAGGCAGTTTGATGACAACGTAAGTAGCCACAAATAGAATTTTAAATTAGATTGTAAAGCAGAGCACTAACCAGTTTAAATTTTACAGAAAAACGGCTTAGCTGATCTGTTGTACTATGCCGATAATCTTGCGTACTTCCCGTATCAAGTAGTGGATGAACCTTTATTTATTATTCACCACATTGATATTTTTATTTCCGTGTCCGGCTCAAATCTTCTTCAAGCATTCAAAGAGGTAAATTGATAACATTTTTTACTCGTGCTAATTCCTTCTCAAGGGCTGGTGGAGTTTAAAATCTTCATTTTTGCAGGCACTAATTCCCTTGCATCCGAAGGTGAATGCAATAGATTCCATGAATAATGCTCATTACAATCCTCTGAACCTCTTGGACCCGCACATGAATTCGGAACCAACTGCAAACGAGAACAAAATCGACATAATGGAAGACGATGAAGATGAAGAAGACATTGACTCATTGGTTCAAAGAGTTCCAGAAAATACGTCAACCTTAGAAAGCTGCATTATTGGTTCACAAGGATGTCTGTTGCTGCTGATGCTGAAACAACACCTGAAAGACACTTACGGCTTGACAGACTCGTAAGTGAAATAATTGTTCATCGCTGAAGGGAAGGGAGTATAATGACTGAGATGCGGTTCTTTAATACGAATGTTTTTCACGTGTAGTCGTATCAGCGGATATTCTCCATCTGATGCTACCAAAGCATTTGAACGGCCTGTAAACAGGAGAAACGTAATTTCGTTTGAGCCCAAATGCACGCTGGAAAACCTAAGTGAGCCACCATCTGGAGCTACGCCAGAAGGTCGAAAACAGTTAATGGTTCAGTACCTTCATGTAAGGGAGTTTTTTTAAACAGTGTTCAAAGTATTTTAATCGATGAAGGTTTCCTAATCATGGACAAACTTACAGTTCAAACAATTGATGCTCCGGATTGACCCTGAAGACGGAGATGAGGACGGGGAAGCAAAACCAGTTAAGCTTAAAATTGATCAGAGCATGCTCCAATATCCTAAGGCAAAGAAGACTGAAGGGGATGAAGCAGCCGCATCACCCCCATCCGGCACGTCATCAGCGGAAGTGTCGCCCATCAAGATTAGCATGAATCAAGGATATGGTGGTCAGTATTCCGTTATGCAACCCCCTCGACCAGTTGTTGTAAGTACATACCGTGGTTATTAATATCCACAGAAAAGCTAAAATAATGTAAACGTGTTTTAAATGCGTTGCTGCTATGGTTTCTAGGTTGAGCCGGCGGTCAGAGTTCCGAAATTAACTATAGTACCATTAAAATTCCCTGGGTCTGAAGTTAAGAAGGAGAAATCCCACAAGGTCAAAGAACACAATCATCACCACAAAAGTAAGAAGTCTAAGCACAAGAAGAAGAAGCGGGCTTACGTTAGTGACGATGACGATAGTGATCATGCCGATTCTGATCCTGACTTCCACATTTGAACGAATGTGATTGATAAAAAATGATTCAACTAGATATAGGAGCCAAACAGATGAATTTTGTGGCATTTCACACCTCAAAGCCCCAGAGATTGTTCCAACTAAGGAGTCCAATACTTACGTTTCATTTAAGTATCTGCAATAATTCCCATACGCCTAATTTTGGAAGTACGAGTTGTTAATTTATATTGATGTTATAATTGCTGGTGTATTGTTGTCATTTCTTGAAAGTGAGGTGCAAGCTGTTTGATAGACAGTTGTAATTAACGCTGTAAATATATTTTTATCATTCTTACAATTGATACTGTTTAAATGTAAGTTTATACGAACGAGTTTATACTGTTGTATGTGTACAAGCAGAATGTGAATAATGGAGGCTAGAATGTATGAATGAAGCAGTATTAGGCTGCACTAGCTATTGACAGGCTGTACTTAAATGTCGTTGAAGTTACTTTAGGATGATAGTAGGTCAGGACAAATACACTTGACAAGCCGCAAATACTAGTAACAGAAGTTAGGTTTAGATTTATCGCTCTGTGAGAGCCAAGAAGGACAAAACATTTAATAGATACTGATGTTCGTACAAAGTTGACGTGATGTGAAACTTTCGTTATCAACAGTACTTGTGCAAGAGTGAAATAAAGTTGTTTCTACCGCTACTTTTTGGTTGATGACCTGTGACATTCTTTTACACTTGTTTCAAAATTCTATGGATTCCAAGTGGACACAAGTAAATGTATGTAGCAAACCAAACGAGAGATTCAATGCGTTCGTATGTGCGCGGGCTGGCTCGTGTTTACATGTTCAACGCAGGCAGAAGCAATATTGGTGGCTGGGACGAGTGTTGTGTTTGATACTGTGCTGTATACACACCAAGAAAGGTGATATCAGCTGGGTCTTGTTCACGCGGTATCAAAACTGCATTCAAGGCGGATTTGTTCTATAAACCCTAGTAAGATTTGATAGTTGAATCATACTTTTGTTAATATCATCATGTCTAGTTCGTTCAGAAGAAAGATTCTTGGAGGGATAGATTTCAACTACTAATCACTTTTTGAATCACGAAAAATCCGTTCTAATTGTAAGTTCGAATTCACTCGTTTCAGTTCGCTCTAACGTGTTCTAAAAATTATATGGGTTAACAGATGTATAAATGAAATTATTTAATCATCAGCTTCCTTGAGGATCGACTGTTGCCTTTGTCTATCGTTTCATGATAATGTGAGATCTACTGAATAGTAAAATTTCGTTGCTTCGACTTGAACCTTCACTACTAATCATGATTCCAATCCTATGATTAGATTACTTTGACTGAAGAAACTACAGAAGTAGCCTCTATTCAAAAGTACATCCGGGATTCAGCCCAGAATTCGCAACCCATCTTCCGTCCGATTCGATGGTAGGTTCTGTTCTGGATACACGACTTCCGAGAATCATTTTAAGACTTTCGTTAGAGATTCAGTCAAATCTTTATTTTGTTCGTAGAACTTAAACTAATTAAACCAGCTAAACTTGAATACAAATTATTTGCAGGTTTGTCAGATCGCGGGATTTCGGCGCTGTTACGACGTTAACAATCAGCATCCCGCATTGGTCTCCAAGTTACATTCATTGAATGTAGCTACAAGTAAGTTGTAGTACATTTCATGGTCAGTTAAGATCAGCTGGGTTCACACATTGACTTCAACATGGAGCAGAAACATGGAAGTAGTAATCCAAGTTCAAAACTGTATCTTTTGGTACGTTTTTTGAAAATTGATGACTATTTCTGAAGTCAGCCGCAGATGCAGTCAATAACAAACGGGCTATGCGGAATGTTATTGCAGAAACCTGCTGCATCTTTGCCAGCATTGGTTTGCAACGTGCCGTTCATTCCTTGGTTTGCAACGTGCCGCTGGTTTACAACGTGCGCCTCTTGGTTCACAATGTGCGCCAGTTGGTTTACAACGTGCCGCTCTGAAGTTGGTTTGCATTTGTGCCGTCACCACGTTACAAGCCAGCCGTATCAGTGATGCTGTATAATAACGTTTACTCAATTCCTTTGACGTGCACCGTATTGAAGTTGGCCCAGCTGCACGTATCGTTACTCTCTTGATGTTGCAAGTCTACATACTGATCACTTAAAACACATTGCTAATATGAAATTGCAGGTAAATCATCAAAGGAAATCCAATGGTTCCTGTGCCTACACTCATAAGGACTTCTTCGCATGGAGGTATGAGTTAACGTGATTCCGAATAGTTAGGAATGTATGTTTTATACTTTTTTCAAAATTGACTTGGTATGTTGTTTTAGAATGAAGATAAGAAGATCGAAGTACCGAGAAGTGGAGAGTTAAATTGTCAAACATATACTGATAATGCCACAGTTACGGTGGTGCGCTCGTTGCGAATGAGCACCAACTTGGCAAGATCAGTGATTGACGAAGTGTCCCATATGATTCACCTGAGCCCATCTGATTTAAGGGAAGTTCGCACAGACTCAGCCCGAGGTCCTGTGGGTTCTACTTTTACCAAGTTGCTTGCAGCTGCCAAGTCCCTTCCTGAAGACAGAGGAATTCCAAAAGAGAGTGTAATGCCGGTCAAAGCCATGAATGGGCCACGCACTGAAATGCAAAGCTTCGTCATGGACCATAGTCACGACACCGAGTATTTTGTTGATTCTCTTGCCCGGCTAAAGAATTTGCACGATGAAGCCTCAGTGAAGCGCTGGATGAGTGGAAGGAAGAATGATTTGCTGGTTGGTATCGTCGTTAGCAAATGGGACAATATTGTTGGCCCTCAGTGTGTGTACTTATGGACTGAAGAGACGACGAGTGTGTTCTACCCGATGAATTTGTCAGACCACCTTGGACGACTAGTCAAGTATGTTACAGACCATACCGTTGATCACCACGAAGTTGATGGCGTTCAAGTCCTACCCTCCACCCTGAGAAGCACCTTGTGCATTGTGCGAGACTTACAACTAGTCTACCTATCTGTTTCGATCAGGGTCCCCTTGGATCATGCTAACGATCCATGTAGCTCTTACACATACTTGAACGACAAAAATCGACCTCCGTGCACAGTTCCACATTCTGTTGCAGTTTTGGCCAACCTACAATACTTGTCACAATTTTTACTGTTGCAACCCTTAGTTCTAAGTTGGCTAGCGGAGTTCAGCCCAAAAGTTGGAGTTCTGATTTGTAAAGTAAGTTGGAGTTGTGAATTGAGAGTATACGTAGTAATGTGGTTCGAGGTATTGAAATCTAACTAATACTCATGCTTCCAGGGCCAGCTTCAGAATTCAATGATTAATTCGTGGTCCGCTGAGTTATGTAAGACCATAGCTGCAATCAAGACCTGCTGGAGTCAGGAAGCACATTCCAAATTACGATACAGGAGGCTTGTGGAATCCCCCATGGCAGAAGATTCACGTTTGGAAGAGCCCTGCTTCGGCGAGTCACCTAGATATCTTCCTCCTGAAACCCTTGATCAAGCAAAAGGAGTTCTAGAAACATTGTTGACTTCATATCTTATCACATTTGGCACTGCTATCGTCGTCGGGGATGATGCTGCCATCGTAAATCAGGTAATTCTAGAATAAAAATTGGTTTACGGAGCAAAAGTCGCGATCAAATTTTCGCCTAAAAATTGCTAAAAATTGCTCTGCCACCATCACAATACGCTCTTAAGAGTTCTTAGGTCTGCGAACTTTCCAGTTAATTCTGATGTTTCTATTTGGTATTACAGGTAATGCGGTTTTTGCTATGCTTCAGTAAAGCTCAGGAGGCCTTCTGCTCACGATATGTACTACCAACCGTCCCTGACACGTTCATGAAGGGTTTATATGTTCAGGTATATATACACATGTACAAAACCTCATGATGCAAAAATATAGTGAGCTAAATTATCAATATTGCAATATTTTGCAGGGATTGATGCTCGGAGAATTTGGAGAAAGGAGCATTTCCTACAATCAAATAACCACTAATAGGTTTCCATTCACTCACGTACGTAGCGTTAGCATGTGTTTCTTATGTGCCATGGCTCGTGGCCTAATGTGAATGCGTACTTCTTATTACAGGTGGAGCTTAGCAAAAACCAAGTAAAAGTACGCCAAACTAACGTTCAATCTCATAAGTACCTCCGAGATGGTCTGCTTCGAGAAGAGCTCTCGGCTCTATGGAATTCGTCTTCATTAGGTTCTTCATGCTTCGAGTAAGTCAATGATTGGATGTATGTTATAAGAACCAAAATTTCCAACAATACCTCATGCGGTGGAACTGTTTACAGACCCTTTCAGAATGTGCCTAAAGATGTTTGTACATTCGTAAGTAAGTTTCTGGAAGAAATGAAGCTACTTCCTGCAGATAAGAGATATCTACATCTGATACTATTCAAAAGACGACTACACTGCAAAGCTGTGGCTCTTGTTTCTTACCTAGAATCAATAAGGTTAGTGTTATGCGGAATGTGCATTTGCGGCCCAACGTTCCTCTGGGCTTTCGGTATTCTAAATTGTTTTACTTCTGCTTGACAGTATGGCCCCGTCGAAGGAACGCAAGAAACTTCTGGTTTCCATACCTCAAACTCTAGGATTTGAAGATACTGAGTATGCAGTGGTACAAGTAGCCGCAGAGAAAATGCGTTCTGGAATTATGAGCATAATTCGATCCAAGAAGTTCGAAGTTTGACTGTTCTTTTTATATTTTTATAGCTTATTAAAATCTGTGATATTGAACATCGGTTTTGTAGGGGTGCAGGCATCCATGTTCTGCGAGCAGAAAGGGGCGAAATCAAAAGACTATTGTGTAAAATTTGTAACAGACGGACTTGTAGTTTATTCGAGCTAATAATCCGAATTATACCTAGAACAAAGTCCATCCTTCAGGTTGGACGCTAAACTGTATGAGCTCATTCAGTTTAAACATCTTGAATTACACCAAGAAAAAATCTCAAGTCTACATATCTTAATTTAGGTTATTGTAAACATCTAATCCAAGGAACAGCTAAGCCATACGGCAAGTTTCTCAAAAACTACTTGGGATCTGAATTGGCGTTGATCATCTTGATAACGGTACACAGTTTTATCGCAGGACCCAACTTCAACCCCATCACATTGAGGAAGTCGTTTTGACTTAGCATTAGGAATGACTCTCCATCTATAAGCTGTAAATGAACAAATTACACGGTTAGTGTTAATTCAGTGGTTTCCCTTGTTAGTGTTGACTGGCAACATGCGTACCTGATCGGAAAATGTTGTCGCGGTATGTTCACAACCGGGAACTTGTGAAATGAACCTAGCAAGCTGATCGACTTTCCATCTCGCCACAGTTTCTTCACGCAGACTCCCCACTACTGTTTTCAGACACACAGCAGGTGCAGTTTCAGTACTGAGATTGTTGTTCCAGGGAACTGGTGTAGTCACGGACTTCTCTGTCCCCCGTAAGCTTGCATTCTTTCTCCTTTGAGCAACTGGCTCGATGAAAGTGGCAAGATGATCAGACTGTGATATTAAAGCTTTAAGTTGTTTAGTCTTCAACTCTGGAGCCTTCCTACGATCATCTTCAGTACTGTCCACGGTGCTAGAGACTTCGTTTCGACTTAAAGATTTTCTCGTTGTCATCGCGGGTCCATTAGAATTCTGTGGCGGAGATGGCGACCGGGACTTTAACGATGACTTCGACTTTCTGTCAATCCTAGCACGCTTAGGAGAGGGTTCTGACGCTGAAGAAGATGAAATTCGTTTTTCTCTTGCACGTACGCACTTGGCTTCCGGCTTTTCATTTAATTGAGTGGACTCATCCAGTATCTCGAGATGCAGTTTCGAATTGGTTGGTTCCACATTTGAACTGTAAATAACCCATTTGAATCAACTACATGGTATACAGGACTAGTACACAGAGAGGGATACTCGAAAGTACCTATTGTCTTTAAAAGTATGACCAGTAATATGGGAGTCGATTGTTGTGAATCGATCTTTTAAAATCCAGTCTTTCTTAAGGTTTTGGGAAGAATATGGACAATTTTTCTCGCCATTATGAGTAAGGTACTTTGGTCCGCGAATATGTCCCAATCCCAAACAGCCAAATATTGAGCAAGCGCCCTTCCATGGGGACTTTGGCGGTGGTTGCAAAGGATGTCCAGTATGAGCACACCAACCAACTGGATGAATGTCAGGCGATAGCTCGTACAGTTTGTAATCATACGTTGCTGGCCAATTGTCAAAATGTACAACCACATTATTGCCTTCCACTTCAGAGATTGTAGCTACACGAACAAGGTAAGGGTTCCGCTGAAAAAATACAGTAACGCAGAATTCAGTATTTAGTTCTTCTGGGGTGTTGGTAAATACGGACAGGGTTGCTTACTTTGTCCACGCATTCCACCTTGTAGCCTTTTCGGAATATCCCAGGAAGTGGTCGGAAAGAGTTTTCTGGAACAGGTATGGAGTTGGTTTCTTTCAAATAAATATCCCAGACGAAGTCGGTCTTGAAGTCTAAAAGTTCAAATACAAAAGTTACAATAGCATGAGTTATGCCAAATGATCATTTGGTTAGTGGTGGGCTCACTGAATGGAGGCGTGAGCGGGATACAATTCCTTTCACAATGACCAACTGGAAAAATGAACGGGGACGAGAAGTCAGTCCAATAGTCATAGATGGAGTCCCATGAGTCGAAATGGACCAGTATTCGATCTCCCATTATTTTAGCTACTGAAGCTACGCAAATCAGCGTTTGATTTCTCATATCAACAGCTTCCATTTTCATGCCTGGCTTGACGTCAGGATCCGGATCAACGTCGTCTCTGGTAACCGCGAATAGTTCTCTGCTGGCAACTTCGAAATTGCGTAGGGTAGCATATTGTTCCCACTCAAATGGATCCGATGATCCTGGAGGAGGTTGCAGCTCTAGTCCCTTTTCTTTCGACCTATTTCAAAAGTTGATTGCATGTAACTATGTAACTCATGTCAGATCCTTCTCAAGTTCCGCAACTTACCACCTGGCCGGGAAAATGTCAAAAGAGTCCGCATTTACCCAGAAGTCGTAGGAATCAGAAAACCCTTCGAAGCGAAGCCTCATCCTGTATCCCTGAAGCTCTTGAACGCTTACTACGCAGATGAGGCTTTGATGCTGAGGATCGATAGCTTCCATCAGCATGTTCACTCTTTAGTGCAATTCAAAATATCAACGGTTAATGATGTTATTAGCGGCAGACAATTCCTAGTGAAAATGCGCTAAAACCCATACCTGAAAGGATTGGATGGTGGCATCTGGGGCTCCCGAAATAGCTTAAGGGGAGCTGCTTTGGACTTAGTTTCCACCAAATATTTGTTCCAGTCGAATTCTTCGGATACAAACTCTGGACGACTTATGGGCGCCATTTTTCCAAGTACAAGATCTGGACAAATTTTATGTTCATGACTCATAATTTCTGAAATTGAGATCGAAACCGTAGGCATTCTGCGCTTCAAGACAACACCAAAGCTTCTCTTTCTTCTCAGAGCTACAAGCAAGCAAACAATATTTTGAAAATCATAGCTTTTACTTTACCTTTCGGTTTAATACGTCTGATTCCCATTTTCCCCTCTTTAACCCCATTTAGGTCTTTACCGTTGACTTCTCCCTTCGACGGCGACTTTTTCTTCTTGTTTACTTTGCTAGCCCCCTTCTTTTTCACCACTTTAGCGTTTGAACTATAATCTGCCTTTGTTTCCCCTTCCAGAGGTTCTTTCTCGATATAGTTTGGTTCTTGTACATTTGAAGCGTTTACGTTGTATTCAATTAATTTCATTTTTCGAGTAATGTCAGCTTTGCCCAGCTTTTTGGAATTGTTAGAAGCAAACATCCAAGAGTCATGGCATGCTCTAGTACAATACTTGCGCTCGTAGAATTCACTTGCTAAGCCGTAACAACCACAACATTTGCAAAATTCGACGCCATCTTCGACTGATTGTTCAATACTGGGTTCTTCTTTAATATCAGTTTCTTCTTCAGTTTCTTGCTTGATTTTGAGCTCTTCAGCAGGTTCGGGCCCTTTAAGATCGTCAGTGCAAGCGTGAACGTCAGACTCTGTATTTACTTCAAGTCCTGCTACTAGAGTCGTAGAACTATCATCGCCGTCAATCTCCTCATGGCACATTAAATCTTCAGTAGCGTCTTCTTGATCGCCTTCAGAAATTTGAATTGCCGTGAGATCCTGGTACTCTGCGCCTTCATGACCACTACTTTTCACAAGTTCCCCAGGTTCCGTCGACACTTTTGGTTCGTCTGTTCCATTGAGCAAGTTTTCAATTCCAGAATCTTCGGAGATTCCAGGTCGAACTTCGCTGAGTGCCTCCATCTTCTCTTGGGCTGGATTACCAGTAGCATGAACTTCCTCCTGGGGCAACCCGCAGTCTGTTTCTAGGAAAAATGTTGCAGCCGGGACTCTGAGCAATTCCTCCCCTGCTGGAATCGGTTCTGGTTGCCCGGGGGCTGAGATCTCGGAAGATGTGTCTACTTTCCCCATCCTTTCTCCGGTATCTGTGGTGTAAGTTGGTGAGTCTGACTGAGGTTCGATGCGGAGATCAGGAGATTGCTGTGCTGCTCTCATCTTGCATGATGCGCTCGAAACTTATTACGTCGCCTGGAATAAATTGAGAAATTGATTAGTAAATGTTCTGAAGGAGTACTAGCAGCTTCGGACTTGAGAACTTTGACGACATTTGAAACCATGTTATACTCGTTGAATTGACTACAAATAAATCAATCCGAGATACATAAAACGGCCAGCAGTAGCAGCTGAAAGAGGCTTGACAACATGTGTCTCGACCTTCATTTCATCACGCTACTTCATCAATTATTCCCGGAGTTTGTCTCTATTGCCTACTCACTACCTTTACCTCATGTAATTCAGTCACTATCTTTCTAATAGATTTGGCGAATTTTAACAAACCTCAAGATCTCTGAAGTTCAATGAAAGAGCCTAGATATCTTTGAGTTGTTCACTTACAGAACCTTGGACTAAGCACAGGCACTCAAACTCAATGTCTTTATGCGGTCGTTATTAAGACTTTCACCCCCGTTGTTGATTCGCTTCAAACAAAGGGTCTACAACTTCCAGTAGAATATCACCTACAATCCCTGCTATTATCTATCCAGCAAGAAAATAGAAAATTCAAACATCCACATTAGATTATTTGCTACAAATCCCACGTATATAACAACAAGGAATACGCGCGCTAGCGAATTCAATGTTGAATTTAGCAAGACTCTCAGTCAGTCCTTGATTCTCATTCTTTTTTATCAACATAGAGTTATAGATCTATATAACGATACGTAGGATTTCCCATTATTATCAATTGCTTCTTAGATTTTTCTCATGTGACTTCATTGGGTCTTTCTTTCTTTACTCGAACCGTAGTTGTTGAACCGCCTCAAAAGAAAAGTGCGTGGAACAGGTTGGTGGTATCCTCCTGACTTTCACGACGGCAATTGTGAAAGCACTGTTCAAAGGATACATCAAGCTTCACCAAATACATGTATATTTTCCCTCTTTGAAATTAATGGAATTTTGTTACCTTTTAAGAACCTTGGATATGAAGACTCCTTCTTGAAAATTCGAAGAACCCAAATGGATGACCAAAATGTGCGAGAATCAACTTTTGGAGGAAATTAAGATGTTGAGCCGGCAAAGGTGAGACTGGGCGGTTTCTTGTCAACGATTTAGCAAACAGTTTTGTTCTCACTGTCACTTGGTGGTACTTTTGATGACAATTTTGATGAAGTAGAGTTAATCAGTCGGTTTTTCAAAAACTCTCTGGAATAGTAGTGGATTTTAAGAATATCCAGGACTGAGCTTGTTGAGCGAATGAAAATGAAAAGACGACTGGCTGATTCTGTTGTTGTGATTCTGCTGGATGGCTGGCTCATGAGTCGAGTTGGTGCCGTAAAGGCCCATGTTAAATGAAGACTGCGGTAGGGATATATATTTGGACGGATGGGACGCTGTTTGTTTTCAATCTTCATCTCTCCATAAAGCAAGAGTTGGATGCAGAGGAGGCGAGCTCTCGCCTTTTCACGATTCCCTTACTCCTTCACACACACACACATGTTCAACTAACGTATGATATGTAACGTACTGTACATGGAGCTCCAAAGCCAGGAGACGGCTTGGATTTTGGATCGAAAAGAAGCCAAACATTCGCTCACTTGCACTCGCTTCAAGCAGGACCAAGAAAAGCAGTGAATTTGGGTTGAAGAGCGACACAGTTTAATCTCTGATAGGTTTTCTCAGGTTTAATCAATAAGTTAAGCAACAAGAAACTTTGATTCAGTGAAGTGAATTTATAAACATTAGCAAGACAAAATTAAAAAACTAAATACTTTTGGGCTCTTTTTCCCTCTTGAAAGTTTCCTTGCTGGTCAGGTGGATCGGTTGATTCCTGGGATCAGCCAAAGCTTTGCTAGTTTTCAGCTCCAAACTCATCTGAAATTTAAGTATTATTCTGTTGGAAGAGTACAGAGTAGAGCGGAAGTTATTAACCACAAGTTATTGAGTAACTGCAGTAAATAAAAAACCAAACCCAGATAGGCAGGTAATTCTAGGAAATCAGCTGTTCATCCTCGTGCTTAGGACTTTTAGTTGACTTGGATTTTAGATTGTGGGGTGTTGGGTGGGAGTGCGCTTTTGATTTGACATTGTTGATCATCTAGTCTCCGTGGTCAGAAGAGAAGAGGTAAGTTGTGACAAAAGTTTAAACATGTGATGTTTGAATGAATGGAATATTTTGGGAGCGCGGGCTCGAGATGGAGTAGAACACAATGGAGTCTTAATGGCTTTGTTTGGGGTTTTCAGGTTGGCGAATATCAAGACGGTTGCTGGACACTGTACAGAAGGAACAAGACGAATTGGTGAAGAAAGAAAAAGCATCAACATCATTTGACGAATCATGTAAGCTGGAGGAGTAATGTTTCTGGATGATTGTATTGAAGGGTTCTAATGATGACCGATTTTGTCTTGTATTTTTCCAGACCATTTACAATCTGCATGGCGATGTCTGGTCAACAAGTTGTATTTTACGGATTCTCCTTGGCTTAATGTGGGGCATTGCTGAAACTGCGTGGACTTGTTTACATACTTTTTTCTTGAGGATTTGGACACTTTGTAAGTTGGAGGGCTGTACCCGTAATGAGATAAGATACTACTGATATGAAGGTGACTGTTGTCAAGGAAACTGAATGGAGGATGTTCTTGTTGCAGTTACTGTTTGGGATCAGAACTACTTGGTTTGGCTCTTGGAAGTTAGCAAGCGTGCGGCAGTGCTCAAGTACTTTTGTGGATACGCATTTTACTGTTTCCTGACATTTTGTTCCGACAAGCTACAAAACTTTGTAATGCTGGCAATGATGGCGATACCGGACACTAGAAATGACCTGTCATCGGAAGAAAGTTGTGAGTCCATTGGAGGCAGTGAGTGTAAGATGCCCAAGATCGAGAACGAGGAAGAATATGCATTCAAGCCGTTCCAATTCCATGAGTTGTGGCCAAGAAACAGTAAGGGTTGCACTTTTGTTGTTCGTCGTGAAGGGTAAATATGGTTTCTAACGACTAGCTGCTTTTAGGGGGCAGGATTCCGAAACCAAGAAGTGGCCATCGAATTGTTGCAGACGAAGCGAGCTTTTATTCTTTCGGAGGGTATTTGGAAGAGACAGACCCCATGTCTTCTGGTGAAGACGAAGTTTCTGTACCGGTGCTGTTCAAAGAGGTACTGTTTGATATGAGAAGGCGTAATTTAGACTGGAATTGGAAGGGTTTTCAAATTCATTTCCGTTCCAGCTCTGGCAGTTCAATTTATCAAGCTCAACGTGGGAACATCTTCCTACCGAAGGCGAAACCCCGAAGGAACTGGCTTCGCATTCTGCAGTAATGTATGGAAACTACATGGTTGTTTTTGGCGGAACTGGAGTTCCGTTTGGCACAAGTTCTTCCAACAGTATGACTGTGTGTGATTTGCGAACCAAGCGATGGAAAAAAGTACATACGACGGGCACTCCCCCGGTACCTCAATATGGGCAGGTTAGTTTCCATCCTATATTCACAGACGTTTTTTCTGTCCGGTTGGGTTGTAATTAGGTTTCGATTGCTAGGCCATCGTGCTGGACAAAAGCAGAAACAGTTTCTATGTTATCGGAGGCACTACCGGATATGACTACTCAATGGACGTGCATCGTCTCAATATGAACACATTCGAATGGGAAACGTTATTTGCATCGAAAGGGGATCCACGGGAACCTCCGCCACGGTGAGTATTTTGTAGCTATGGTGATAAAACAATGACATACCAGGTATCGTAATCGTCGTATATGTATTTTAGATACCGTCATGAAGTTGCCTTTGATGGGAGAAGAATTTTCATATTAGGCGGTGGTACTGCGGCTAAAGCTTTTGAACTGACGCCGATACCAGTGTTTGATGTTGAGAAGAAAACATGGACTGAAGTTGAGACCCTGCCCGACCAAAACGCTGTTTCTAAGTTTCCTAGGTCCAGAAAATGCCAAGGAGCTGTTCAGCGAGGAGATGGTACGAGTTTTAATTGTTCGCTCGGGAAGATTTTCTGGTTCAAATCGAACTTAAACACCAGATTTATGCATATTGCAGATGTTTATGTATGTGGAGGCTACAACAGCAAGAGGATCTTCACTGACTTGTGGAAGTTGAATTTGAAGTCACTTCAATGGACCAAGCTGCCTGTGGAAATGCCAACCCCCGTTTACTTTCATTCGACTGCTCTGACGCGTGTAAGCATTCTTCAAATTCGATTGCCAATTACTACCAAAGTTCATTTCTCATAAAGTGAATATGTTTTACAGGCTGGCTGTCTGGTCATGTTCGGAGGTGTCACTGACGTTCAATCAACTACAAGAACAAACCAAGTATTCAAGGTTTGGCTTACTGTACCAAGCTTGAAGGAAATTTGCTGGGAAGCACTGGTACACTACCGCCCAAAAATAGCTACTAAATCGAAATCTCAGTTACTCGATGAAGGGATACCACCACAATTTGTCAATAGAATTTCACCCATGTGAAGTCTTACTTTTTCAATAAAACTGTATCCAAAAAGTTCTAGACACCTACTTTAACGTTACTTTTACTACATATTGTGAAGTCTAACCTCTCAAGAACAAACTCTTGTAGCTTCAGTATGCGCTACCTAAAGCTGTCATTAAAAGTAAAAATAACTACAAAATTAGACTGGATATTCAGGCAAGAAAATGAATGATTTATTATCAAGTATATGCGAGAATCATTGATTTACATATTACATTTGTGCACGAAATAAAATGGGATTAAACTGGGACAGGAGAGGCTCTTAGAACTTCAATTATCCGTCATTGGTCCCTGGTCGACGCACACGGGGCAGCCGTCGTGAACAGCAGGTTTCGTCTGGCAGCTCCAGCAGCAGCAATGATTGAATGGACAAAGGTTGTCGTAAGTACGCCGGTTGGGGCCAAGCTCTCCCATCGCGACTCCACACAGTGGGCATGGCTGTACCAGACCTGAAACAACAGAAAGAATTGGGTGTTAAATTGTGAAGATTGACTGAAAGCTCGAATTCAAATAAGTTTCAATGATTATAGTATACAAAATCGAAGGCTGTAATCCGTCCACGGTGTACTTACTCTCGTCAGTTGCCGTCTTTGCTGTATCCATATCGATGATGAGGGTGGTGGACGTCGTTATTCTGCCTACGATGAAGCTTCTAGGTCAGGTTCCAAGTGTTGTCTGATACTTCTCACAAAACAGACTCGGCTTTTATAGCGACCTGAGCAAGAGCAACAAGCATAGGAATCCACACTTCAACAGCATGGTCTAAATCCCAGGTTAAAGTTGTGTGCATTTGACTCAAGGTAGATTTCCAAAAAACAAGGATTACGTTGATAAGCATCTTCCGTGGCTCACTTTAAGCTGTCTCACCTATAATCCGAAATCATAGGTCCGAACTTCGATAACGTGGAGATAGATAAATCTCACGTCATGTCTGAAGCAACAGCACTGTTGGCAACTGTTCAAGCTACGAGTTAATTAAAACTGTCGATTAAAAACTGCAAAAATACTGCATTGGCCGGGAATCGAACCCGGGTCGCCCGCGTGGCAGGCGAGCATTCTACCACTGAACCACCAAT
>JAQGBJ010001397.1:0-23514 GCA_034698345.1 Sphaeridia pumilis | reverse complement strand
TGAGGCCCATAAGAAATGGTCAACAGTTGCTGAAGCCGTTCGAACAGCAAAGGATTCCCAAGAACCAGAAGGAGTGGTGCAGTGGTAGCAAGAAGTACCTGGAAACTTTTGAAATTTTATGGGCAGGAGTAGTACTTAGCGAAGAACCAAATATTTCGGTTCACCACTTCGGAGAAGGGCTTGGGCTTCCTGGCTCGGCGTTTTCGAAGTCGCTGGGCCGTCGCCTTCATTTTGACACTTAAAACACGTAGCAACTTTAAATTTTGTTTCATTCAAAGTTCAATACCTTTATGGTTGCGATATTGATGGATTCATGAGAATTGGGCTTTTTTTCAGGTTGACAGCTTTGACTTCGCAATTCAATATATGTCCATGTCCGTTCCGTTTGGCAGTTTTTAAACTGGCTTCAAAATATAATGTCCATAATGTCTTTCGTGTGGACACTTGAACATTCCATCAATACAATTTTGAAGCTATACTCTATTTTTTAACGTTCATTTATAATATTGCCATGAAGTGCTACCTACAAATACTATAAGCTCAAGTCAAACCGGAGTAAAGGGGCGACGTATATTTTCCAAGGTACTCCTTCGGGACCCGCTAAACTTGGTCTCCCCGAACACGGTTCATGCATTTAAATTCTCATGATTCTTGATAATAATAATTCTGTATGTTATACGTTATTCCGAAGGCTGTTATTTCAAATTCTTGTCCTGAATTCACCCAAACTTGTTCCCTAAATAAACCGTTATCCACGAATATAGTTTTTAGAAATGAGAAACTATGCAGCCACAACCCAACAACAAAATAAGACAAAATTACAGCACTTTCTTTCTCCTTCCTCCATCCATGTTTTGTAAGTTAAGTATAAGTAGGCAAATAATAACCAACAAATATATACAACATTCGAGCCGTGGTTCTTTTAGGCATAACCTTTTTATTCAGCCGCAGAAATAGCAAATGTAATTGTTATGTTGTTTACTTATGGCACTCTTGAAACGTGCCAAAGGAATTCGCCAGAGATCAGAATAGGCAACCGACTTTTGTCTTTTTAAATTCCCTTACTTCTATAACCTAAACGTCATAGAGCGAGTAGGCTTTATATAGTCCCAGTCCCGTCCACGAACCTCATGCAAAAAATTCCGCTACTTACTGTAATTGAACTGGAAGCGAATTCGCAACCCACATCATGAATTATGGCTTTGCCGACAATTCTCTTGAATTTTTCCCATATGTTAGACAGAACCCACGAAAGGCGGGCATTCTGCCCGCCTTTCCCCACGTAAAATGCTGGTCAATATGTGCCTGTCTTTATATTGAATTTCCGTTTAGTCAAGTAAGAAGCATCTCGTCTCGTCATCAGGTATTCATCGTATATATGTATGTATACACAGTACATCAAAGCTGCAGGGAAAATACACGCCTCTGTATTATAGAAACACTAGACGCTAGAAACCCCTCAATAGAGCCAAGAGGTACATCAAATGAGCTCTACAATGGGAAAGCAAAAAGCAGGCTGGAACATAGCTGGAAAACTGGTATAAGAGCAGGATTCCCCCCATCTGTTCTCAACAAGACCGTGTGGCCTAATGGATAAGGCGTCGGACTTCGGATCCGAAGATTGCAGGTTCGAGTCCTGTCACGGTCGTTCACATTTTTGCTTTTTGCGCCATTGAAATTGTGCATTACTAACTCGACTTGGCATTTTGAAGATTGTATAACTTCCCAGTTATGTTCTGGATTTTTTAAACGACTTCAAAAACAATTTTTCGCCAAAATTTTGAGCTTCAAATCATTCAGTATGCTGAACATACGTAATACGTATGTAGTATCTCATTTGTAACCTTGTTGGCTTGAAGCTTTAACGCTTCTTCTATTGCGAATTTGAGCAACTGTGATGAGAAGCGAGCACAACATTTCAAGTGATGATTCACTCGCAATCGCTCTTAATAAAAATTAGAGATGAGCAAAATTTGCAATGTTCAACATAAACATGTTTTTGTACTTCGCTCACTCTGTGCATTCACTAGTCGCTGATTTCACCCACTTTTCAACATGTTCAACTCGTTCACAAATGTAAGATTCGCCATTTAAATTATTCGCAAAAGCAGACGTTCTTGCTGTACCGTCTCCTTGTATCTGCACATAGGTTTTGATGTCCACGTGGTCGCTCGGAATGTGGCAGAAACGTCATGCATACCGGCGAAATATATATACGAGCACCAACTTCAATTCCCCTCACTTCTTTCGCTTGAGATTCGCATGCATGAAATGGCTCCCAAAAATTATTGCGCAACGAGTATATATTTTCGCCAACTTCAACTTTTACACTCTGGCTACATAAAAGCCATTTCAGCTTGCACCTCATTACCAATTTCGACTGGACAAAAGAGCTGGCAGGTTCCATTAGTGTCTTAAGAGGCGTTGCTATTTTGTCAGCCGGATCCATAAAGCCCGTGAGGGCTTATCGGCATCAAAATGCAAGGGAGTAGCTTTGGGGCAGTGTCGGTAATTGTATTTTCCCTATTATCCCTTGACCGGCCTCGCATAATAATGAGTGGTGGGCTGACCACGGTCATGGCGACCATTCATTGTCCATTACACCCCGATCCCTCGCTCCATATAAATAAATCCTCACAACAAGAACACTTTTGTATATTTTCTTTCTTGGCCAAAGATCATAGCAACTGGCCGACAGTCGGCAGGAAGGAAAAGCTAATGGCAATCAAGCTTATTACCGTGGGCGCAATAGAGCTAATTGCAGCAGGGGGAGTTGCCACACAGATGCTATTATTGCTCCTCTGCCTCCTGCACAAACGTCTAACAAGTTTACAAGTTGCGTTATAGATTACTTGCCATTGCCATTTGTTCAAAGTTGTGAAACCTTTTTCTCTAGAATTGTACAGAATCTGTGCAATTGCTTACACTTGTTGTTATAAGTAGTGAGTGGGAAAGATGAATTGACCGTATCCGACAAGTACAAGAAGACCGCAGGAGCCTGAGGACCCAACCGTCCAGCCAAGTGGCACTTTAGACCTTGTTTTGACTCCTTGAGCTAAGATCAAGTGGACATTAGGTCCACATGGTGCTGTTTTTGACAAAAAGGTAAGAGGCTGCAACGTTTCACCAACTGCATGAAACAGCCAAAATATTTTTCTCTCTGGGATTACTCGGTGTTGGATTCATTTACGAGCTGGTCATAATAATATTATTAGATCCAAAGTAGCTAATTCGTACGGTATATGACAGTAGAGAAATATAGCAATGTTTTAGCATAGGTTCTGTGTTATGAAATTGGCTGTAATCATCAATCCTGAAGAAATTGTCCAGAGTGTGATGTACACCGGGAATTAAGTTGTCAAGGTTGACAGGTGTTTCTCTGTTATTCTGACACGGCATCCGAACGTGTAGAGAGAGAAGCCTAAATTTTTGAGTTTACGTTTATATTAGAGCGCTGAGATTGTACGGTTCGGTCAACTGTATATATATTTCGGTGACAAGCTCAGGTGCGTATACAGCACTCAAATACTTATAGTAAATGAAAGTTTAATAGGTCAACTGGAGTGGAAAAACTGGAGAAAAGTTGTCGACTAAAAAATGAATTTTTCTTGCAGGAAATTAATCGGAAGTCGAATTCCTAAATTCAGAAACTTTTCCAGTGGATTCTGGATTTTGAAGTTTAGTAAAATAGTGAACAATGCACCTGTCCTGTTCAGCTTAATTGATGTTCAAATGATGAGCTTACTTAACGTTGACGGGAGATTATACACGTTTCCAACTTATGGCGTAAGATTAATGATGCATCAATCAGGAACTTTCAAATCAACTTTCTGGTTCCAGAAGCGAGAAGCTGTAGGAAAGCTCAACTAAATCTCGCTCAGTCAGTTGAACGAAATTTTGAAACCGGAATTCTGCTCAAGGCAAAATATAATACTTGGCAATTTTTATTTTACATTCATCTTGTGCTCCGCGTTGTGTTAATTTCCTGTTTGTTTACAACTCACGATTTTTTGGAACTTGAAAAATCCAGCTTTTGTTTTATGTATCTCCAGAACTCATCAAGGAAATTGAATCCAAGAATTAGAAATTCTTCAGTTTTGATATTGCTTGAAGACGTATATTTAAGACCTTTAGAAGTACAAGTTATGAATTTAAAGACTTGTCTCGGCCTGGCTGACATTTACAAAGACATTACTCAAACGTCAAACTTAGGAAGCTTTCGTTTGAAGTAATGTAAATACATACGTTTGTACTGACTGAGTACCATCTCCTGCCGTTTGGTACTCGCAAGGTGCATGGAATTCCACACCACCAGCTCGCGAGCTCAAGCACCGCACCAACTCTTTGAAATCGCCGCAGTTGTTTAAAGAAGGAGATTTTTGCTTCATTTTTTTGATCGACTTTCAATTTAAAATCCGTGCATTTTTCAATGAACCGATATGTGCAGTTACTTGAACCTGAGAAACACCTCTCTATCTCTATTGGCCTAATTCTATTAAAGCCGTAAACTTTCATTTGCTTTGGATATTTATCTCGTTAATCCTGTTCACCAATAACGATTCTTACTCTAATTCCACAATTTCCCAACTCGGTCAACAACAACCCAGTGGAAATCCAACTCCCCATGAAAACTATACATCTTCATTTCGATCGATCTCTTTCGATACCGACTGACTCAAAGAACCACAAACTACGGCGGCTATGTAAAGAAAAGCTTTACTTTCCTCCAAAGAGAAACCAAAGTTCATCAATAGCATCTTGCCATTTTCCTCTCTTATGGACTAATTCCCGTAATCACGCTATTCAGTGGGCTGTATCTGTATCTATAAAACAGTATCAAGAAGATCCGAAATCGAAATGATCTCTCCCTCCACTACTCCACCAAAACCAAAAGAAGAAGAAGAAAGTGAAAACAAAGTTAATTCAGACTGATACGGCGTTCGGGAATCGAGGAAATAAATGGTAGCTGACGCGTGAATCTTCTCCTGGGGCAAACGTGGGTTTCTATTATATTAGCTTACAGACAGAGCTTATGTATTCTTGTGTAAGCAAGAGCATGGCACGAAAGAAAGCTTACTTATAGAGCCGATCCGAATCACAATCCAAATCATCATCCCCTTAACGCATTAGTAGAGGTCTGAAATGCCCTCGTTTGTTTGCACTTGTATGTGATGCCAAATCTGGATTTAGGAGTACATGGTTTCTGCATTTACTTCCAGTTTCCATCCATGGGTGCAACAGCTGTACTAACTTGGAAATTGACTTGGAAATATGCGGGCGGGAAAATTAAAAACTGTCCAAAGGCACGTGCATGTGGGTCTACTAAAAAACTTGGGCCTCCTGACGACCCAAATCTCTGCCTGTACATGAACATGAAATATCGTATCTGCATTCAATTCCTGTGCGCTGCCCAGTTAGTTATGTATTCACAGGTACAAAATTCCTTTGATTCCACCAAAGCTTGTGCCAGATTGAAAAGTTGTTGCTGTCAAATTGGCAATTTCCTTTACTTTTCCTTTTACTTGCGGCGGCGGCGGCGGTACATGATAGAAAACGCAAGGTTTTTCTATCCGCCAAATTTACGACTTGCCTTACGCCATTTGACTGCTGACATATACATTTCCATATTTAGAGTAAGGAAAAGTAAATGGAAAAAAACAGAAACGTATAACTTGTTCTCTTTCGAATTCCTTTGTTTTCTTTTCCAAAAAAAACTTTGTTTTTCCTTCAGCTGTATATATATATTTGTTGCATGTCATATTTTCATATTGGTTTTTGTGGTTTGTTCAGGTTATATGGCTACAACACGTGTTGCTTTCTCTCTCCATTCGGTTCTACCATCATGGAAGCACTTGCATGGAACTTTTTATACTTTTGCAGCCATCACTGTTTATGTTTGACGGGATAAGAGGTTTGTACGTTTCTATTATTTTCCCGCCATGTAAACAAATGTAAGGGCTTTAAGCGCCCGCATTTCGGGCGGTTTTTTATTCGGGACAAAAGTCAAGTGCTTCCAACTCTAGTCTCGGAAATGTTTCCATCATGAATTTCTGTAGTATTCAACGCTACTTGAACCTGTCAGAACTCAGGACCTACGCTCTCCAAGTCGATAGAGAAGTGACAATAAAGTTGACAGTTTAACCTTCAAGACAAGTATCTTCTTGAATGGAGATGAATTGTTTGATTTGTTCCAGTTTTTTGGAGGATTTGGCGGGGAAAATCAGTCAAGGCTACAACTTCAAGGTAGCTGCGAAACCCAAGAGCCAAAAATGGGCGGAATTTATTTTGACAGGCACGTCTGTGGCACCAGTTAGGATACGGGTTTAGCTGTCTGGTTCAGATTTGCAACGCTTTGTTTGGGAAGGTTTAAAGCGAAATGGTTTGGAATATGTATTTCCTGAACCTGCAACTTGTAGTAACGTCGAAGGGGATGAATTTCCCCCGATTGATTTAAATTCACTTTGGGAAATTCAATCCGTTATTTCAGACAGTGTAAAGGCTGCTGCTGCATGAATAAACTCGTGTGCTGTTTTACAATTCATAGTTCACCTGAGATTTGAGAGATTTTTCACCATGAAAAAATCGATTGTGTGGAGATTTCTCATGTAAGCCAGATCAGATGCAGATAGTAGCAAAAAAAGGTGGGAACCAAAATGTTTCAAAAGCGTATGTGTTGTTCAAGTCCCTTGCAAAATACAGGTTTTGCTGGGTCAAGTGTAAATTTAAAAGATTCGATGATCGAATCAATATAAACTGTAAAAGCTTTGTCGGAAAAACTGCAGCTTCTTCAACATATACTTGAGTGAAAAAACTTGACCCAAAATATCGATGAGATGAGGAAACTTTTTCCGCTTCCACTTCCGGCTCTTTCAGTTACTTGAACCACCACATTTACGGTTATATACAAAGACTTGATTCGGAGAAACCGCATTGTGTACACAGTGTCAACGAGTTCCTTTGCCGCGGGTTTTGTCGAAGACTCTCGGTAAAGTCAATATTTGGTATTCGGCTCGACGGCGTTTTGTTCAAAGTTCCAGAGGGGTGAATCATCCCATGATGACTGGAGTTTTTTCCAGAGCTCAAAAGATCAGAGATCATGAGAAAATTAAGACAGATGTAGTTGCACAAATTCAGAACAAATGTGCAGCAGCATTTCTATGTGCACAAGTCCTTCAAAAATTACTGACTTTATACAGATCTACAAAATGCATTTCTTCTTTCTTAACCTTGAAAATTAAATTATACAGAGCTATTACATGTGTACTAGCTTATCTGTCTTAATTTAAAAATTTCAATTAGCCTTTTACTACCGACAGCGGTGGTTTTGCAAGCTGGAATAAGCCAAAATATCTGTGAGCATTCGGTTGTGTACTTTATCTAAGCGAAATAGAGCTTTCAAACCGATTAAATCTCAGCATAATTTTTGTTTCTACAGCAAAATCCCTGTAGATTTCTGGAATTCCTCTATCCAGCTGCACATATCTCGCCTAAAGATCCAATTACAAATTTATTACTTGCACATGTTTCTACGTTTATGGATGTACAAGAAATTCAGCTCGTACCGTTGTATATTCCAGACTATTCAGACTTTCCAGACTTTCTTGCCTTGGTCCCTCAACCAAAGAAATCAAACGAGCCAACTGCAGTAGTCGTAACTTAACTCGCTTACAATTTGCTGACAACAAACCTGAATTGAACCAAGGCGCTGACTTGTCGTCGTCGTCCTTGTCCACATGCATAATGTACAATTTGTTTGGGGCGTGGTGGTGGCGAAAATACATTGAAATACCAAAGAAACGACAATACAAGACGAAACGGCAGTTGTCTCCTTTCCCACTTGTTCTTATGTCTTTTTGCCTGAATATTCCAAGAGTTCGTTCCTGTTACTAATTCTCGTCTTTGCTTTCTTCTTCTTCTTCTTCTTCTTCTTGCTTCCCCCAACGTCATTTCCCTGTTACTTTCTTTTACAATTGTTTGATTCTACACACGCAACCTTGTTACCCTTCAAACACACTAATATTCCACGGCGGCAGCAACAACACAACTATTACATTATACACAATGCATTATTCGAGTTCCTTTTCCTCGTCGGTCGTCACAAGGAAATTTGTCCCTCCAGACCCCTTTCTTTCTCCACCTCAGGTAATGAAACCTTATGTGACACGTCTTGTTTTTTTTTCAAAAGCAACGATCCTTGGTACCTCACCAGCCCGCTGTTTGAATTGCACTTTGAAAATGCACACAATACAAAACTTTGCGTATATTGCAGTTGCTCTCTAACGAGACTTTGAAAAGTTCCCGCTGTTGGCACCGTTCTTATTACTGAAGTCAGTCATGCATGCATAATTCATTTTGTTATGACGATAAGGAAACAGGCCAAATTAGTACGTAATTAGCTCACCGACAAATTTCTAATTACCCAAACTACAGGTCCATAACTGTACTTACTATTTCCAGCCTTATTATTACGTCAACACCAATTTCTGTTCAACTTGTCGTCGGATATTTAATGGGGTGTGAATTACAGGTTTTGCCGCCAAAGCAAAGTATTCCCATTAACACACTTGTGGTTTTTGCCTCATTGAGCTACTGGCTCTTGGATTTGTCTTCATGTTTGTCCCAAGGATATATTTTATTTAAGGCCTGTGAAAGCACGTGGTGGTGGTGGTGAGCCTGTTGGCAAAATCGAGTGATACCACCAAACCAAAAGCTCTTGGAAATTTCTTGGTGAACCAAAATAATTTAACCTTTGAGCAGAACTAGTAGTAGTAGCGACACTGGAATTGACGCGATTCCTGCTGTTTCTTGTGCGGCTCTTTGCCACCTTTTCGGCGAAAATCATTAACGGCGGCGGCATGTATTGGGCGGATAGAAAAGTAGAACAAGAAGTACAAGTGAAAACAAATGTGGTTTCACCTCTTTCCGAAAGGCACGGCAGGGATTCGATGCCATTTGACTTTGCTCTTATGGAAGGCCGCAGGGGGTCGCTGGGCGTGGAGCGTTCGAAGTCTATTTCAGGTACCGTCGTTGCGGAAGTTGCATAAGACATGAAAGAAGGTGATTGGAGAAGACGTACTTGTTCAGCGCTCAAAATCAAATTACGTACAGAATACTTTGGAATTTTGCTTTTTGGTAGCAACTACTTGATAGAAAAAGAATTTTGCTTGAATCACCCTTAGCATACGACATAATGGCCAAAGTTTCAGAATGCACTTTGTGTACTCAATGGACAAAGTTGTTGTTACAAACTGCAAAGTTTGCATATATACATATGTGCAAGTGCGAAGAAATATAATGAACAAAGATACAAGGATAAACGTTGACACTAACAAGCTTTTGGAGAAAGTTTGTCGAAACTCAGGTCATGAATATAATTAATGCAATTATTATGGAGACGTGAAAATTGTGTATTCGTGTTAATGTTGTTGTTGTGTAAGGCAGTTTCTCGGGGTTAATTGGAAGCTTAGAACAAAAGTGCAAAATTACGTGGGGATATATACGGAAATTGTTGAGAGTGCCAATTACTTCCGTTAACAAAAGTCAAAATTTCCTACACTTGTCGCCTTTCAGTTTTTGAAGGAAATACATACACGGAACATATTTTCAGGTAGCTTTAGAGCGCTTTTAGAATTTTGAGACAAATTACATTTGTGTATACACGTGTCCACGTGTGTGCACAAAATTCAGAAGTGTCTACGACACATTTTCTAGACATTTACTATACACATTCGCCGCTTTTGTCCCGGCTTGAACGACACCTGTAATAATCATTAAAAAAGAACACGTTGAATGGATCGACAAAATCTTGTTACAATTACCACAAAATGTTGACAACATAATGACCTTTGACACGACACCAATCTTGTTAGACGGCTTTTCAGCCTTTCTGTACTACTCCTCCTACGCGTATTTTTGCTTTTGTATTCATTCCATTCGAGCCATTTTGCCTTCTTTCAATTTATTTGAAAGGTCTTTGAGGCTCTGATAATGACAGTTTCTCTCACAAAATGCTCATATCATGTCGCGACGCATTTAAATTGAAGCTCATTACTTTCTTTCTGAACCTAAAAATATAGGAGCCAATAAAGATTATGCGGGGAGAAACCAGGTAAGATTGTGAATTGTGATTAACATTCTAGCAAACACTCGCTGACACTCAGACAGGCTTTCCCAACGGGTGAAATGATTAAAGTTTCAGGAGAAACCGAGAAGAACATGAGAAACGACTTTAGCTCCAAGAGTGGTCAATCTGGCAAAAACATAACGGAGTAAGTTTGACCGCCAAGCCGTAGGTTATCGAATCGATGGCTAAAGTTGGAGCAACAAATTAAGGAGAATCTTATGAGAGAAGCCTTGGAAAAAGTTTGGCAAAAGTTTCCCGGTTAGTGGATACCGTATAGTAATCGAGAAGTCGTTTCCCCATCCAGAGCAACAGGCCGAAAGCCGATAACGAATGCCCAGTGCATGGCCTAACTATATAAGCCACTACTACTGCTAATGATAAAATTTTTGCACCGCAGCAGCAACCTCAACCTTGGCAATTGGCCATTACACATGTTCTAATGCACCACGAACTGCATTCAGACAGCCTGTTTAAAGGCTGTAAAAATATAGCTCTGGACAAATCCCGTCTAAGCTCTAACATGGCCTTGAGTTGTTGCTTTTGACCGTCGTCTAAAGCTGGCTTCTTCTTCTTCTTTGAAAAGTGTTTCTGTATTGAGAAAGTTCTCCATTTCAAGAAGCTTTTTGAAAACCTTTTACTTTTGCAGTAGGTTTTAATGCGCTAAAGAAGAAGCCGTGTTTTGTAAAATCACCTCACGTACTCATAAATCACGACTGCTACTAGTAGTATTTTTTCTCTCTCTTTTGCGTGTACTTTTAATGCAGTATCTATCTAGCGTTTTTTCTACAATTTTGATCTGCAAATTGTACCATTGGTTCTTACCAATGTCCTATTAGAAATTTTGCCCAGTTTTCTAAAAAATTCGTCTTTGATACCGGTGTACACGCAAGCAAATTGCAGACTCAATGTTCCATGACCAGATGATCTTTTCCACGTTTCTTGGACTTTACAGAACTTGTGGATTTTTGGGAAACCCCTCCGGGGCACCCAACCGTAGGCAATCTTGTTCACATTTTGTTCGAGATTCAGCCGGCGGGAATCAATCAGCCGTGGTTTGTATTGGGACATTTCTTGTGATTTCTTCGCCGAGCAACAAGAAACTGCAAAACGAGCTGTATATTGAGTATTGAGCCTTGTGGATGATCACATTTTTGACCAGTTTCTTTCTCCTCTGAGTCTCCATCAAAGAACAAGAGATCGCACAGTAAATAAAAGTTTCAGACGACATGTGGAATCACTTGAAGTGTATTATCGTCGTCGCTGCTTTTTTGAAAAGGTCACGTGAATTTTGCAGTCTTTTTTCTTGTAAAATGAAGACAACAAAGGACTTGATTTGAACTACAGATTTTTGGCCACATGACCAGCTTAAAAATAAATCCTCAAAGCGTCAACCAACCGCTTTCAGCGTCCTCTGGCGCTTTTACAATTCACAATACCGATCAAGCTCAACTGAATGTTCGCTTGATTTATTTCCGTTCAAGGAGAAGATTTACTTCCTTCTCCTCCTTGAGCTCTTTCTTCTTCCTTCTGTCTCTCTCAGCTGTTAGTCAATTAAAGAATTAACAGCTTAAATGCCGGGTTTTAGCACCCGTGTTATCTGTTTCGCCCATCAGGAGGACGGGGTGGGGGTGGGAATATAAACAAACGATTATTCACTCAGCCTCTTCCTGACTCTTACTTTCTCCCAAGGAAAGAGCTTGTTTTTCGCCTGAGCAGCCTGTGTAAATTGGAATAACTTATAGCTTTCGCCAATATTCCTTCACAAGCTTCTGCTGTTGACGTTGACGTTCCTTCATAGCCATTGCTGTCCTTGTTTATGCACTTGTCACCAAGCCTGAATTTTGTTCACAGGTGTTTTTGAAGGGCCAAAATGACCGTCTTGTAAAATTTTCCTCGGGCTTGTCAATTTGCTGCTATTTGGACACTTGAAATTTTGTCATTGCAATTTTCAGTCCTGCACAGCTTGAAGACAAGTTTCAAAAGCCACTCAAGTTATTACCCAGCGGGGAGTTTGTACCGTGTTTATACGTTTGACGTAAGGCATTATAAATTTGTAACATTATCAAGTGCTGTAGATGCTGCTTTTTCGTTATGTATGCATTGCATATATCGCTGACTGGAGCAAATCCCCTGGCTTACCAAAGGCCAGGGTGAATGAGTTCTATCCAGGGAAGCTGGGTGGTTAAAACGGACTGTAAAAGCTCGAGAAAGATACAAGTTGCTACTGTAAGTAATCTAATCTGGTGCCTTGCATCCGATTATTCTTGTTGCTGCTGCGAGAGTCAGCGTCAACGTTTTACTTACTTACTTAGACAGGATTGCTAGAGTCAGGGAGAAAGTTAGCCGGATCAGAGAAGAAGAAGAAGAATAGCTCCACCAGATGCATGCACGCACTTTCTAGACGTGCTAGAAATGCCAAAGTAGTTTAAAATTCCTCGAGAACAACAAGTAGCTGTTGAATGAACAAGATGTAGAAGCTACAATAAAGTTGTTGTTTATTCAGAAGGGTTTAAAAATGTAGATTGGTATTAAGCTTTTGGTAATTACATATATATGTATGTACTGTACAGAACAGAAGGGTGTTGAAATGCATACGCATTTTAAAATTAAGGGGAAAAATTCTAAAGGTGGTGCTTTTCAAAATATTCCAATTTGGAGCTATTTCAAAATGGTCGACCTTGACATTTCATCAGTCACTGCAACATGGCTCTTCTCCGAGAATACGCAAGAGACCAGGGGAAAGTCTTCTAGTTTCTAGAGCCAGAGGAAAGAAGCGTGTAGTTTTCACCCCTCAATCTGCGAAGCTCTCAGAGTGCAAGGCGTGTGAATGTGATAAAGTATCCAAAGTAGCTTTAAACCTATGGAAGCTTATCATGGAAATGGGCTGCGAAGTGGTAGTGGTGGTTGGTGAACAGTAGAGTTTTTCAAGGTCGCAAAGAAAATCCCGGGATGGCTTCCGAAGTAATAGTTGGAAGAAGCTTGAGATTGACGGACTTTACCTTGTTGTTGGTATGCTTGACGTAACTGCATTCAGGAAATTGAGCTTATGATAGCAACAAGGACAAATGTCGGCTGTCAAAGGCCTCTTTTGCTTCCCAGATTGGGTTGCTCCCGTGCATTTCCTGTCAATTTCTTCTTGGACAAAGTGTACGCTCCAGTAGACAAATTCAAAGTTTCCAAAGAAGGCCCAAGTCTGTAAACGTGCTGAGACCACCCGAAATCCTGCAATGAACCCATCAAAACAGCACCCCTTTGCCTTGGAGGCCTCGTCACTTTTCTTTTCCTGTTTTATAATTCAGAGTTGGTGTCTTATTTATAAAGTGAATCCAGAGGGATGTAACTTTCCCTCCGTGAGAAATTTTCATCCCCTTTGCCTTTATATATTTGCTGAGGCTCTGAATGCTGGGTGAATGTGGTAGTTGTATAGTAGTGGAGAAAAGTGCATCTCCTTATGCCACCCCGTGAGATGCATTTCTCATGATTACTACCACAAAGTACACTTACGGACCTCTAAAATTCTAGCGACCCTTTGCTACAATTCCTTTGTCGCCGCCATCCTCTACACTATATGAAAGATTGACAAAATGTGTGAACTAGAGATTACGCTTACTGCCATGTAATACAGGGTGCATTTGTTGCTGCAACTTTTATATCTTTGCTATGTACAACAACAGTTGTGACCGGCGGACCCGGACCATGTACTGAAGGAAGTTCCGAGAAACAGCGGGTGTTTCTGAGGAAAAAAATGCAGGAAGGCGCGGGCGGCATCGGCGGGTTTTTTAAGTAGATTCAGCCCGAGTGAGTGGAGGGGGAATAAAGTGTGAAATATGTGAAACAAGGGGAAAGCAAATAGATTTACTACCCCAATGAGATACGCACACATGAACAAAGTGAAAACACAAACTTTCACTATATACAACTACAGTTCCCGCCGCCGGCTGAAAAAGCAACAACAACAAGTGCGTACCAACCATCATGTATTTTTGCAGTTTGCCTTCGAGTTCAGCTTTAACTTTTTTTGGAGGAAATATGGAATAAATCGAAACTTGTGTATACCAAATCCAGAACGTGTTTCTCCTGCTTCACCTTATTGCAAATGCATGTATGTCACAATTCTTGAAGGGATAAAAAGAATTTTTCTTATTTTTACCCTCAACTTGTGGGAATATGACAGACATGTGGGAACGTGAGAAAATTCCAGTATGTGCCTGTGAATCTGGATAATGCAATTGCATACACAATTGTACGAACGGATTGTTTATGTGTTGGTACAATTTTGAATTCAGAAGTACAAGGAATTTTGTATGTAAGCCAGCCAGACACGTTCAAAGGGATGCACTTTTTCTTGGAACCTTATCTTGGGAAACACTCGTCTACGGATGACTTTTAAAAATTTGGCGGGAAGAAATTTCTGTATTTTGTGAGAGGCCTAAACAAACTCTAGGCTTTAAACAAGGAAACGTTGCCCCCTTTGAAAATCCAACTATACCGCAGTACGATATTGCGGACAACCGTTGAACAAGTGTACGCAACATTTGGCAATAAACCGGCAACGGCGGTAACAACTGGCTCACTGCATTTGTTTGCTCATCAAACAGTAAAGACCACCCGCTGAAACGTACTTGCTGTTTTTTCTTTGTTACTAAATCGCAGAAATCTCCAAACGGAAACTAAAATACTGTTTCATTCTTGTATTTGTTACTGTTTTCACAGCGGCCAAAATTTTATCAAGAATCTTGGTACAATTGCAAAAAAACGCATTACAATTTTGCCACTTGCAATATTTAGCACTCTATCGAAGCCAACTATTAGCAAGGAAAAATTGTTTCGCCCTTTGAATTTCTGGAACCGAAAAGGCGGCACTTTTCAAGAGTCACGCAATACAATTTTGAATGCGTACAATTGCTGATTGTCGGGACACGTGTGTGATTTGTATGATTTGTACTTTGTGGCAGCGTTGTTGTTTTGTTGTCGCACCGGATTTCGCAGCTGAAGGGTATAATTTAGATTCGATTACCCTCCGAAACCGGTCGTTATGTCACGGCAAACAATCAATCGATTCCTTATAAATTTCCGCCTTCTCCAATCTCAACTCAAGTCAATTGTCGTACATCCTTGAAGGCAACAGAACGTACTTGCAGTCTTTTCTTGAGTGGATCAACACGCAAACTTTGTTTCTTACAACAGAGAGAAAAACCGCCCCTGCCATTTGCCACTTTTGGAACAAAACCAGCCAAGGCCAAAATAGTTGATCAGCCCTTATATAATGGAACAAGAAGCAAAAATAAGGCGTGGATACACTTACTTCCGCTACATTGGAAAACAGTCAAGAGTTTTTCTTCAATACTTTTTGTTTTGCTTATCAAACTTTTCTGCAATGACCAGAGCTCCAAATAAAAACTGCAGAGCAAAATACTAGGGCGCTAATGAACAAATAACCTGGTTTTTCTCTTCAGCTGTGCTGTGACCTACCGTGGAAACCAACCAAAAATGCCGAATACTAAATATATATACGCACACTACAGTTAACAACGAAGAGTTTCGAAGACCCAGAAAGAAGCAAAATGTGTTGGTTCGTGTCATGTCTCTCAGCCAACCCCTTGCAGGGTAATTGCTCCAAGGCACGAAAATATCCGATTCAATAACACAAATTGATAAGAAATCACACTCACATGAAACAATTTCCGCAAGGGTAAAAACATTGTGCTGGTGGTGGCAATTCGTTCTTGCTTTGGTGCCGAGGAAATCCCGAAATTTTCAGCAGGGGACAAGTTACAGACGAAATATACTGAAAGGGTTGTAAATGTAAAGGAAACTGATGCACTTTTTACCACAGTTTGTATGGACAAGGCTTGCAATTTGATAGAAGGAAAAATGTACGGATTTGTCACCAAGACAAATGTCCGGCGGAAACGGAAACAACAACATAAAAAAGTACAGCTCTGTTCAAGAGTTCCAAGTGCACGCAGTTCTTCGGCGGCGGTCACAACACTTTGGACAATACGCTAAACTCAATTGACGTATAAGGCCTAAGTGCTGTCATATTTTTCAATCAGAGCCTGTCAAAGCGTCGGCAATATCCTGCATACAAGGAGTCCAAGTTGTCCGGTTTTGACAAATCCCACGAGTGTATTAGAACACACATGAAACCGTGAGTTCCAAGAACCTTCGAACTGGACTACTGGACATCCAGCGCGTCATGTAGTAGCAGGAGCCCGTTAAGCTTATCGGATGACATCATGTCCACCCTTGACTTGATGCCCGGCTCATTTTTTACGACGAGGGGAAGACGTCACCCAAGCAAGAAGAGGGTGAAATCCTACGCTCTTTTGCCCATGGTAAAATGACAGGTTGAGTAAACAAAACCCGGCTGAGACGCAACAATATACTCGCTCGAATAACCCGAACCAGAGCTCAAGTTCCCGCCGTTTCCATTCTCAGAGACAGCAACCCATTTTTATTATGAATGATTAACGCTGTGTATCGGAGAAAGGGCTACAAGGGCCATTGGTCATGTCAAGTCCATTCGATTTTGTCATTTGTCTAAAGCAAGAAGTCCCAAATAGCCTCAACGTCCATGGAAGAATCAAAGACACCTAGCGACCAAAAACAGTGGCACCAAAATTCAGAAGCTTGTTATCAACCTTATACTCATTATTAATGAAAATTATATACAGCAATGACATTTAATTTCAGCTACTTTACAATTCCAAATTTTGCAGTTTAAATTAACGATTCTCCCTTAGCTCTAAAAATATTCGCTAGTTTCCGATAACAAAATCCGTAAAAATTTATTTCCATCCAGAGGATTTGAGAAATAATACAAATACAGTAAATATATGTTCCACTACTATCAGGAGATCTGAATCATTGACTGGAAGCTGGAAAATTCGCTCCAAATTATATCCCGGAAACACACTTTGGGGAAGACTTTCCATATTATCAAAACTTTTGTATTGTCGCAGTCAAACATTTTGTAATAATACCATCCTCGTATCTCTGCTACATAAACAGCGTGAAAACAATGAAAACTTTGACACTATTGTAAATGACATGTTTCACAATTTCACACTGTACTGTATACTGTCCCTGTTTCTTCTCACAACAAACAGCAGCGCCATTTGTTTCTCCATTATGTTTACGCATACATTTACACGTTGTTCCAAATTATTATTTCTTCCAGTTCCTCCCTCGAACGCTAAAATTCCATTGTTTTCCTTTGGTGATTTTCAATAGTTTATACGGCCTTCTCCACCTTATCAAATCTGCTCTCCAACTGCATCATCTGTTCCTCGACCAACTTGTGTTTCCTTGAAATCCTTGAAAACAAGACAAAATTTTCGCCAAACTTTCCTCTCATCCTAATCTACTTTTCCGTGTACAGAGGAAATGGCCTAGCGGCTACGACGCTATTATCGTGTAATGTCATCCAAAAGTATACTGCTCTTTTAGCCGTGTACATTTGTAAATATATATATACAATCCCAACCCTTGTACACCACATGTTTCTCTCTACATTTAATACAAGGAGAAACGAGACATTTTGCGAATCTTCATATGCAAGTCAGCTTTCTCTCTCTTCTGTCTGACGACTCTTCTTCTCTGTTTATCGTCCTCAGTTTCCCTTCTGGCTTTTCCACTTCCGGACAACAAGAAGACACGCAGTTTTTAACAAGGCAAACCTACTATACTACGGTGTGCTTTCGGAGAAATCCAAAATTCACCGTATACTTTTGCTCCTCCTTTTCAAAATTATATATACACAGGACAGAATTCCCTCAAAGCTCGTTCATTTCCACGGCATAACTTTGGACACTGAGTGAGAAACCAGACACATTCATGGAATGACACAAGGCCATAATACACTTGTTAGTTGGTCCCTTGTGCTGTCGTCAGTGAGTTGATTGTAACTGGGGACAAGGAGATACACAAGACAGATGATGATAATTCTCCAGCTTCTATTATTATAATTATAATCAAAACTGTCTCCTCTTGTTCCAGTCAACTTTCATATTATATTTCCAGGATGCAAACCTTGCATGGAGGGATTCAAACATCCCGCGCTCGCTGATGAATATATCTTTGTTCACATCTTCCGCCAGGCTTGTGAAAAGAATTCCGGTGGGGATAAAACACATACAAACATGACATCCCATAGTCACAGCCTCCATACCAAATTTATATGAAACGGCAAGGTTTTGGTAGTATGAAAAGCATGGACGTTTCTGCAGCTCCAGCTTCAAAATGAGCTTCAATCAGATTTAAAAAATATTCATCCCTTGTTTGAAATTAAGTAGGTGGAAAATGAGGAGGAAGACTTGTTGAAAAACTTTGCGTAGTTCTTCTTATGATATAGAGTCAAGTTTCAAGTCTAGAAATTTAGTCGGGGTTTGTTTGATGTAAATTGTGTGGAACGTGGCCATATATGTGGATGGGGCTGCGGTTGTTGAAATTCAAGCCGAGCCTCTACATAATTGATGACACTCAATGTTTGTCAAAGCGGATAGAAGAAGAAGAAGCTTCTGCCGCCGTATACAGAGGCCATAAAGTACCAGAAAATACACACAGAATGACATGAACATAAGTAGCTCACTTAAGAAGCCACAATGAGCATAACAAGATTTACAAGGAGACGACGCTGTCTTTTCTTCTCGCTTTCTTGCCGGTTCCCGGGTATTATAAAGGCGGGGAGAATTTCAAGTACACGGAGCCGCTAGAGCTCCTTGTTGAATTGACTAGGAGCAGACGTTGTTAGCGCTTCCGGGAAAAGTCGTTTCTGTTGTCATGTTGGGCTTTAAATGACACCAAGTTGAGAGAATGATGACTTTTCGCCACCTAACCAAAGCACAAGAGCAAGCGGGCGCTGGCTCAAGATTTATGCTGCAGGTTCAAAGTGCCGCCGGGACACCTGAAGACACCTGAGGCGTGAAGGGAGGTTAATTAATTAAGAGTAATTCGCGCGCGAATTTCAAAAATGAAATTCTGTTGAACAGCATAGTACACGTGATTTTTGGTGGTGAATAAAATAGATTTTTTTTATCTTACCTTGGGAGAGAACAGAGGCCATTTGGAACATGGCGACAATCATAATTCGGCTCCATTTACTCGAACAATTTGATGAAGATCGTGTTGAAGATGGTAATGACGATGAGGAGGGTGAGGGCGCTGATGAAGATGAGTAATGATTTTTGACACCGCCTTCTTTACCCGGGGATGTCGAAAATGATGATGATGATGACGATGATGATGACAACTTCTTGGGGCCTGAACGACTATTACCCGCCGCTGAATTCATCGTTTCCTTCTTTTGAGGAGACTGTGAAGAAACCACTGCCATTTTGTTTTCCCTTTTTTATCTGTATAATTGTTATTATCTCACAGAAATTAATTGGGACTCAAAGGGTTGCGATAATATTTCTATTAGGATGTCAACAAAAGTGAAGCTGACAGTTGACAGAATACTGCGTTACGCCGTCCCGTCACCCAAAAAAATCCTTGTTCTTCTGCCACTTGTAAAGTGTCTCACTGAACAGAATATAAATTTTTATAGTCGATTAAACAGTCGAAAAGTGTCTCTTTCAAGTTCACACACGCGGTTTTACACGGGCTTTTTCAACAACAGGGAAGAGAGAAAGAAGAGAAGAATATCGGTTTTGTGAGAGTCAGTCGAGGGGAAATCTCGCCCTTCTTCCAAGACGAACGAGCCGAAACGTCAAATTCTTCGATCCTATTGTTATCACCGGGACAGAGATCAATTGCCGGTTATTTGACGGAAATTGGTCATTTGTAGGACGCTGATTTTATTCCGCTATGGAGCCACAAAAAGCACAAGCTCCAGTAGAACAACTTCAAAGTTTGACACTTTGGAGTCGAGAATTCCTTCTTAGAAAAACCTATGGGTGTGTTGGTTGATATATTTTATAATTGTTGCAATAAAAGCTTAATTTTAACTGCGTTCCGCAGAATTCCACTTGACACTTCTGACTTTACAGCTTGACCTTGAAAACATGGGGGACACAGAATTTCTTGAGATGCCCCTTGAAGAAGCTGTACCAGTTGAATATGGAGTACTCTGCTCGAAACAGTAAAAAATTGCACTGGAGCCGATAAAGTTTTTATAAATAATGATCTCAATGAATTCAGATGATGATGGGAGCCACACTGTTAGTTTCAATTAAAACAATTGCATTTTCCACTCAAGTTCAAGTTTGATCTAAATGAAGTTTTTGCATCTCATCATCAGGAGATCTAAGCTTGGAATCCAGATCCGGGCGGGCCGGGGATCAACAGGAATTAATTGAATTAACGATTAATTAAGAGTAATTACAAGGGTTGGTTTTTGTTGTGTAGTTGCATCACCGAAATGCATTAGTTGTCACAGCCTTTCCGTACAGCTTTTAAAGTCAGTCACACACAATCTGTGATCTGGATTTCGAGGATAACAGTTTACAGTTGAAAAAAGCTTGAGATTTTTTCAAGGATGGAAATGTATATAAGTATGCGAAAACTTGGGGGTTTCACTTGTTAAGTTTTAGCATAAGAAGCACTTTTCCTTGTTTGCTTCTTGAGTATGAAATAAATGCAGTTGTACACGACACTCCTTTGGTGATCCAATTCATCCAAGTAAAATGAATGAACAAGACGTCAAAAGTCAAAAGGGTTGACGGGGTGAGGCGAGTCTCAAAGTTTGGCATTAACAAAACACTTGTTTTGCTTGGTTCATTCCGCAAGGTTAACAGTTTGAAGATTGTCGGCTTTTTCCCATCGCGTCAAGAATTTACCGCACATTGAGGCGCTCTTGGATTGCTATAATAAGATAGCAATTGTCGTTGAATGTCACTATGTCACTAGCGTCACAAGCTTTTAAACGAAGCAGAACGGCAAGGAAAAGTCTGCGAGGTTCAAGATTGGGTAACATAAGAATCTAACGGTTCGCTGAAGCCTGGGAAACGAGGCGGAAATTACCTTTCCTCCTCTTTAATTATGGGCTTTAATTGCGTAATTCGCATTTTCACTTTTGAATAATTAAATTACAAGCCGTGTCCACGGTTCACTTGGCTGACTCAGTTCCACTTGACACTGGCTTTAAAGAGCCGACATTGAGAAAGCTCAACTCTACACACAAAAGTATGTGACAATGTGCGGTAAAAGGGTTGCAAAACTTCACACACATTCCCTATTTGCAGAGAAGAGAAAAGTTAATGAAATGTGTACAGAGATACTAGTAGGTTTCTGAATGCGGGTGAATTCAAGAGAGTAGTAGTAGCTGATTGAGGCGGAGGCGGGTAACGAAAAACATGTTCCCGATAAGGAAGATGAGCGTGAACTAAACCCCGGGTCCGGATGTCATTCATGGTAAAAGGGAAAATAGCGAGCATACACATGTAACGTCGAGGGGTGGAAATTGTGGGGAAACACGCATCTCGGCCATGAGATTTTCTCCAGTTGTTTCTTGTGCTGCAGCAGCAGCATGCAGCCTGGCTTTTACTTACCCGGTTGGGGATCCGATGAAACTGGTGGCGGTGGTGAAAAGTTGTGCGAGAAAAACGGGAGAAAGGAAACTACGAGGGACGAAGATGCACCAAGAGGGTTGCTTTCCAGTGTGAGACTGTAATTGCAGCGGATTGTGCGGATGCACGTGCATTTGGATAGAACCCTGCGGGCAATATAGATAGAGCAGAACAATTTATATTTTTGCCAAGTTTAAATTTGTAACTCAATGTTGTGTAATTAGGCTACAAAAAAATAATCATTACGAATTTTTTAAAGCTCATAGCTTCATGATGTTTCAAATGAGAATTTCAAAAGAAGAGCTTGCAGAATTTTGCTTAACAGAATATGCCTGTCATGTGAACCAGGCTTTTAATGCTCATTTTTTCTCAACCGCCAAAAGAAAAATGATTTTTATAATCTCAAGTTGCACCTGCGTAACGCATTTAGCGTGTGAATCATTTTCATTCTGAAAACAGTAACTTGCAACGTTTAAATAAAACAACACATTTTTGTCGTATCTTAAATAATCAAAAGATCTGGTTTCTGGTTCTTTGTCAGTTTTATAAACCTGCATTTATAGGGTAAATCTCATCGTAAAATCTTTTGCGAATTCACGTAAGTCACCCTTGCCTTTGTTGTTCTTGTTCGTTATCTTTGTCGGCCAACTCAAAAGCATCAACACAGGTAAAAAAAGCATTGCGGTCAACAAGATCAGAGGGCAGCGTTGTAACATAGCAGCTGCAAGTTTTGATGAAAAGGAAAGCGATCCTTCAAGTTGTATAATGCGTATCCTTGTTATGTATTCAACAATTAGACATTTGTGGTGAAAAGTTACGTGAACATGTTTGGGGCTGCCAAATGTACATACGTACGTATATACAATGCACAAGGCAGAAAGACAATCGGACAGTTGAAACCACAAATGTTGGTCATTCAGTCAGCACAATTACACGTTGCATATGTTGGTGGTGGACCGGTTGATTGAAGGAACGACGACGATGCGGCTGGCCAATATTGAATTTCACCGTCCACGCGCATCTAAATGTAATTGCTTCTATTTTTTTGCATTCGCTTCAATACATAATTGTATGTAACAACAAGACCAAGACCTTTGGATGATTCATTTCCGGAAACTTTATGACCTTTTAGCTTGAGTCATTCCAAGCTCATTGACTTGACAAAGCTGCGGAAGCCACCACTTGAACGTGGCAAAGGACTGAAATTACAGGTGTAATTGATTATTTCCCGGTTTTATGATAAAAGTCATAACAGTATGCTATTCATGGCCAACAACAATGACCGGCGAAGGAAAGCCATCGATAATTGACTGTATTTTCACAAATAACTTTACATCAATTCTTGCAACTAACAATTAAATATCAATGAAACGGAATCAGTTAACTTTATTTGGCTCCTCGTACTTGACCTACCACAGCTCATTCCAAGTTAGCTTTCCAAAATTGAAAAAGCGTTCAATAAAACGGTCAAAGTAATAAAGTCTCAATGATCACCGATTATCAACAAAAAAATATTTTTATTTTGTTTGGCTGCAAGAGCCAAGCTTTATGTGCCATGTTTATGTTGTTTTGAAATTAAACTGTCCCTTCTTCTCCAACTCGAGATCGCAACTGGTTACAAGCTGCACATGAAATCAAGGCATCTTTCCACCTTTAGCAGGCAGCTTTAACTTAACAATCAAGACATTTAATCAGAAAAAGCTTTTGTCTTGAAATTTTTCTACGGCCTTCAAACACACACCACTTTCCCAAGCACGCCAAAATAAAAATTCAACATCAACTCTACCCACACACACACGATATTCAATTAAGGTGCATCTGCGGTAATGCTTTTTCCTATGGGTTTAATATAAACCTTACAGCATGGAGTCGTTGCACTTT
>JAQGBJ010001396.1:0-23519 GCA_034698345.1 Sphaeridia pumilis | reverse complement strand
TGCAGGTAGTAAAATTTAACAAGACTGTGAAATAATATACTGACCACAGTAAAGTTTTTATGGCATTCAAACAGGTTACCTGTCAGGGAAGTCTTGGATTTGCGAAAATATTCTTCGAGAATTTCAGGGAAACAATGCGCCGTTCATTACAGGCTGTGGACGGAGTACAAATTACTTTTTGATCCGTTGACAGATTTAATTGGCACTAAAAGCCATTGACACGGGTGAGAACAATGGTTGAGATGCTAATTTGCAGTCGTTAGAAGCGCCATGAATGAAGACTGACTGACGCTGCAAAAGCGTCGGTAAGAAAATATATTGTGAACAAGTCCTGCAGGCTGCAGCAGCGTCCCAAGCAAAATTTTGGCAGGTCCGGCTATGGCTCTATGTCATTCCTTTCATTGTGAATTACAATACAGCAATTGAGAAGAAATTTACCGACTTTTAAAATTTTTCAAGTATTTGAAAATGTAATAAACTTGAAGCAAGTGTGTCAGTGTCAGTCATCGCATCCCTCCAAGTTATATTGCTTAGCTGTAAATTTCGCAAAGGTTCTGCAAACATTTTTGCACAGGTATGCGAAAAGGTTCAAGTCAGCCAGAAAGTCATTTACTGACCTCAGACCAAGTGTTGTAAAGTGTCCGTTTTTGACAAGTTTACAGCTTGCATTTTTCGAGTTTATATTGACGATAACAGACAGCAGGTGCATTTGCACAGAAAAATTTCAGGGTGAAATCTGCAATAGGAACATTATTGCACATACTGGTATACTAATTATATTTGATTTATGAAGGGGATTTCCGGTACGTCCAACAGACATGCCGTGATATGGTGCAGTATCGTATTTTTGTTACGGGATGCTAAATGGACTTTTAGAAATGTTGGTGCTGGTGTACACATATAAGAGGATAATTTAAACGGCGTAGAAATGATCCGTAGAAGAAAACAACGGATATATCACGTCGTAAAGGGGCAGGACGACAACATTGACACAACAATCCTGAGAGAGACAGAGCCCGGATAGATTTAACAAGGAGGGTTATTATTTCAATACGGTCAATTGTTGTGTGACAAGAGGCTATTGACAAAAGACGGTAAAAAATATCTCGTTACACGTTCCCCGTACTGAACTATCATAAGGCTCATCCGAACATGGCAACTTGAGAAGGCTCAATAGCTTTGGATGAGGAGGGCAACCTCATCAAGAAGATACACGAGTTCCAAAAGGGGGTGAGGGATGACCTGGAGGATGGACGACGAGGATGATATGGTGAATTTTTCCCGCTGTATTAATGGCATGACATGCAGAGAAGAAGCAAAGACAGATTGGCATATGGGACAATAATACGTAATAATAGCCGGGGAAAAGGTATAAAGGTCTTGTTAAATGTCCCAAGCGGGCGGACATGATGGTGAAACAAGGATGCAAGTACAATAATAATCACGTATATTTTCGTATATCGGCCACATGTAAAAGGAACATGATAACTGCTCATCATCATCATCCATGTCATTATTATCCTCAACTATCATAAGTATACGGGCCTTTCTTGTTGGGAAAAGACGGACAAATTAGGAGAGGATTTGAACCAGAGAATAGAATGTCCAGGGACTACACCCTCTTGTGTCCTCCTAAAAGAATGAGTGAAAATTTTAAGGCGATGAATAAGGGGCGAGGGCTACTGTTGAAAAGGAAACTGCATATAATATAGGAAGAATTGGCAAATTAGAGGCTAGAAAAGCTTGGAAGAAGCAGCACGAGTTCTTCTGCAGCAGTTGCTTTAGAAATTTTGTACAGCAGAAAAATAACAACCAGTTGTTCAACTGAAACTGATGGATAAAAGACAAGCATGCCAAGTTGACTAATTACGTCATTTATCCTTCTTGACAGATTACTGAGCGCCAGGTAAAATGCAACAACAAGGAAAGCTAGTGATGCAGATGCAGGGAAGCTAAAGTGAATTTATCCTGGAATTTTCACCCTTGTTTCTTGGCACTAAAGGCGTGAATGCCGAATGTTAGATAGTGTTCAGCTGACAGACGTTTCTCTGAATGGTTGCTGTCAGTTTCGGAAAGGTGAAATGAGGAGGAAACGGTGGATAAATTCCCCTGGTGATTAATGTAAATGTTGGGGGTTAAAACTTGTTGCTACGTGGTGCACCTGGACAGGGGAATTAACATAATTTTGCAGTTTTTTGAAGTTGTACAGACCTCAAACTAAGGCAGCTCCAAACTCTAACGATAAAGTAATGGAGTATGACGACGAGCAAAGTTGGGAAAAATCCGGAGCTCCAAGAAGAGGCCTTGAGTCTGGTACTTTGATGACGTAAACTTTATTCGAGCCAGTCCGTCTGGAACAATACACGCTCATTGAAGCTCAAGTCGATTAAAATGCACGAGAGGACGGTTCGTAATCGATTTCGCTTTCAGACCCTGCCACATGAACAGTACATGGGAGTTGTGTATCAAGCTCACGTTCAGTATAAAAAGCCCGATTTTTACCTTTAAAGTTGACTCGAGTGACACTTTTTATGGGGACGCCATTATTGGCTCAATTGTTCGTGACCAAAAGTAGCGATTAAAGATTCTGTGTGCACTCTCGGAACATTTCCGTCTGGTAAAGCGTCTCTGGGGACTCGGCATTAACTTTCTCCTGTCTATCGTTTCTTTCTACACATTAAAAAAGCTCGGGTTCAACTTTTTATTGCACCTCCTCGGTTAACGTTATAGATGACAAGAAGAAGAGTGCGGGAAAAATATAAAAATACCTAAAGCCAATGCCGGGCTTACACTGCCAACTTGACTGTCAACCTTGGGGTCATAAATACTCCCGGGTAAAATTATTGGTATGGATGGTAAAGAACGGTAACAAACGAAATTTCTGGTAGTTGTCGAGAATTGTTGAAATTTACAGTGCGTTGGTTGTTTCGAATACAAAGTACATATGCAAGAGAACAAAAATTCCAGCTGAATGTTCGAAACCAGTAATTACATGATTACGAAAAGATTCTACTGGTTACATTTTTTCGGACTGTTTGTCAAGTTTCGTGTCTCCAGCAATAAGCATTAAAAGTCTGCATGACATGGCCACATTATTAGCAGACTTGCAGTTACACAAACAAAATGGACAAATGTGGCTGACTGAATGAACGAGCAAGGGTTAATTACATCACCTGGGACAAGGACGATAATTTATCAATGGGCAGACGTCCAACCCCTGGACGAAATTTTCCTGGTTTTTGATGTACATGTAAAAGTTAATGCTGATGATGGGTAGGATTTTGGACGACAAACAAAAAAGGAAGGTGATCTTTTGCGCCGGCACACACAAGTTAATTAGACGATGACAGTGGCGGCAGCTCGGGCCGTCAAAAGTTACCCTTTATGGCCTTGCTGGGGCAGGTAATTTAGATCGTTCAATTAAATGATGAGCTTGCAATGGCGAGATAGCAGTGCAAATGAGCAGTTTCATTAGGGCTTGGAATGTCGTCGAACACGTGTGGTTTCAGGTTTGCACTTCAAATGCACAATTCATTTTTGAGCCAAGGTTTGGTGAAAATATAAAATTTAGAAGCTAGGCGCCTAAGAATCTAATTTCGACAATGCTTTCTGCTAAATAATTCAATGGCCATAATCATGGTTTGTTGGTTAGGTTCCCATCTAACAACCACAGAGAACAAAAACCAATAATGCGAACCTTCTATACAACATGTCATTAAACCAGTGATAATTAGAAATCATTTAGCTTCATATCTGTCAAAACTGGGATCGTGCTTTGATAAATTTCCCATGGAATCAATCGTGATTGGTGGACGGGGCCGATGTTAACATTAATATTGCAGCGGGGCCCCATCGAGGGTCATGTGGGCAACAAGAAATTATTGTCGTGTCATTCTGGGAATACCAAGCGGGAAAAGTAATATCGTAAATGATGGTCAGGAGAAGAGAAACAGAAAACAAATGAATGATACAGAGATTTTCGAAAGGGAGAAGACAAATAATGTACAAGGATTCCTATCTTCTGCAAGCATTTCTTGAAATTCAGTATGGGTTAACTGCATGGAATACCTTGGCTGCGCGGTGCGCTATTAAACGATTAACCTACACGTAATTATGCTTGGTCATCTGTGAGGTTCCGAAGCTGTTCATGACGAGCATTAATTTTTGGGTTTCACGAATCAGTAAATATTCAAGGCTTCCTCTGCATTTGGTCGTTGTTATGAGGAAAATGCGGCACCTTTAAAAATGTTGCTTGAAACTCACCGAACTATGTCAATCTGGGCTAAAGGTGCTGGCTGAATTTCGTTCTCGGGCTAAATGATCCATGAAGGGTTCTCCATGCTCGCATGCGTAAATGCGCTCGAGATTGAGACGATGATGCCGTCATTAGATAGCTGAGGCGTGTATAATGTTCTCGTGATTCAGTCCTTGTACATGTAAACGTAAAGGAAATAATTCACAGATTTTGTTTTGGTTGAAAAGGAACCAAGATTGTCAGCCGTGATGCCCTAATAATGAAATGAATGAAGACGACAGACAACACACAAAAATGGTAGACCGCACATCCTCTGGACGGACGTGAATACTCTCGTGCATTGTGGGTAATTGTGAATTATCGATAATTTGTAAAGGTATACGCACATGGGTTAAGAAATAGAAATATATTTCTTGAGCGAGTTTCTCTTGTTGCTGACCTTGTTAAACCGATATCTGCTTTGTGGGCATATTCGAACACGTTTATTCCAGTTTCAACAATGACAACAATGCTTTTGTGTACCACAGACAGAACATTTGTTGACAGACTGCCAGGTAACGTAAATGGACCTACGCACATCAACCTTTTACCTTCACACGCACGACGCACAATGACGGCTATTTGAAAAATCTTAGAAATTCATCAATAGAAATCTGGCCATATTTATCAAATCCTTCATTAAAGGAATCTATGGAAAGAAATTGGTCTATTCATGTTGTGGGTATAATTGCTGGATCATGTGTTCATTGTGGCGGTTTCTCTATTGTTGTACAGGTAAGTATGCTTTGGGTATTCGATTTCATGTAGCCGCATGTTGTTGGTATCTGGTACACACAATTCTATGACAAATTGAATGCATCAAATCTACTCGATTCGAAAAAAAGTGTGGCAATTGCAGTAATACAACTTGCGAGCACTTGACAAACATTTGAAAGAGCTGAAACTGGATTGCTAGATTGTAAAAGTTTAGGCGATATACAACTTTTTTCATACACTTTGCTTACTGTCCAAGGAGACATTGTTGACCGGAAGTATATTACACATGCTGGCTTTTATCTGAATCACAACTTCACTCACTCGGAACAGTTTCAGAAACTTTCGCTCCTAGGAAAAGTGTGAACCATACGCAAAGTGAAACAACTAAAACGCGTACAAAATGGCAAAATCTAGTCGGAAACGTTTCCGTAGGGTTCCAACTTTTTGAACGAGTACAATAGAAAGTAGAAAGTATGCTTTGGACTTTTTGGAATGGTTGCGTCCTTTACTATAGAGAAAGTTGGCGGCAAAGTACACCCTCAAGTAATGCTTTTATAGTGTTATGTGACACTGCGAGGCTGTCGGCGGGATGAGATGAAAGGCTAAGACCTCCATAACCTTTGGCCTTACAAATGACATGGACTTTTTCGGCTTTGAATTTGTATGTGTGTTGGCAGGCGAGTCGTTGGCCATTTCCCTATACGTTACGACCTTCGGGAAAAGTATTAGGGATTGAACTGACAATGCCATCATTCATAAGCAATGACGCTACTTTCACTCCCCTTCAATTTTTGCTGCCCCTCGTAGCATGGGATTCTCGGGTGCCGAATCTCGCATTACCTTTAACATAGATGAAGCATAAACCGAAGTGGGCTCGACGAATTCTACCCGGTTGTAGACGTAAGCAGGTAAGTGATATACGTATGACTTGGTGGGGTGTGTTTGTAATGTGCAGGTCATAAACTTAATTCTATTACCGGAATGGTTCTGAGCTGGCTTAATGGTTAATGGCTCATGACATTAGGTTGAGGTGGCTTTCGCCTCAAAGTAGGAGGTGGTTTGGAGGTTCATCCATAATTTGTCGAGTGGTCTAATGTTTGGTAGAAGACGATAGCTCTGCTAATTTTGACTCTTATCAGAAAAACAGAACTGCAAGGTGTCAAGAGCAACCTTTAAACTTTTGCATTTAGCCGTAAGCTTGTAGCACAGCCTCGCAAAATTTGAAGCCTAAAAATGAAAGCCATGTCAAACTTTGCAATCCCGAAAATCTCACAAAAAGCCTTGAAAAAACGTCATCGTCATGGAACTTGATATCTCTCTCGTCTGGACTTTCAGCAGAAAATCAACTTACCCTCTTTGACTTTCTCCAAAAGTGTTTACACAGCGGATGAGTATGGCCTTTTACTGTGAGGAGAGCATTGGATTTCTTCTAGTAAAAATTGTATTGTATTCCCTGGAACCAGGAAGCCAGAGAGCAGAAACACTGGAACCAAAGTCGTAAATTTCCATCTTGCCCTTCGCCATATCTACTGTCGGTGTGTGTACTTTCCCCTCAAAACTGTCCATTAAAACGTACACATCTCAGTCAGATCTAATAAAAATCGGGGGAGTTTGCCCGTCCAGAGTTCGAATGCAGGAAACCAGATGCTTTTTGGTGTATACAGTTTTTTTTGTTCTTGCTTCGTTATTGTCCAAACAGGGCTCTTCTTTCTGAACTGAACAACTGGTAACGTGGGGTCCGTTGAATGTTCGATTCAAAGTTGGAATCGTTAACAATGCTCGTTGATACTCGTTGCGCCCATCAATACAGTGTTTACTGACTTGAGAAAAAGTTGTCGTCCATACAAACTTTGTCTGCAACACGCACTTTTCTTATCGTTTCGTTCTTCCCCGTCTGAATTTCACCCTGTGGTATTTTCATCCCCTGTAAAGGCCACCGTTTTTGTCCATGTTTTCTTCTCCATATAATCTTGTCTTGCATGGGAAGTCTCACGTCTGTTGTTTGTCTTCTCCCCTTGCAAGCAAGGGAGAAAGCCCAGGAACAAGGGTCAAACAACATGTAATGCACATGTGGTTCCCGCCATCGGAATTGTTGTAATGCAAGGAGAAAGCTTGGGCGCAGACAGCAAGACAGGAAACGGAAACAGAGCCTTGTCCACCCTAATGCAGCTGCACTTTACGTAGTGCAAGCAGTAGTTGCATTCACTTTTGCATCCGAAAGATCTAATTCGTACTTTTTCTCACGTACTCAACGAGCAAACATTTGTAGGGGAGCAAACTTAACGTTATTAGACGAAACTAACTTTGGCAGAAGTGTATTGAATAGTTACCATAGGACTGAACAGTATTTTTGGCCTTTCGGAGATGATTAAAGGAGTCCAATAGGGCAAGAACAAAGACCAGGTATGTCGATTGGGGTGAGAAATTTATTACTGTCAGGATCAGTTACCTCGGCACGTAGCTTTATAAATAACAATTGGTATTAAGACCTGGTGCATTCCTAGAATTCATTTGGAGGATGAGGTACAAGAATTCAATCAAAAACAGGTATTTTGATCAGCTTTCCGAGGCCGTTCATAATGGTCAAAAACGAGTGGTGCGAGGTTATTCGAGGTTTCCATGAAACGAGATACTCGACCAGAAGCCTTCTGGTTTGATATCTGACACTTGAAGTCGTTTGATTAAGCGCCAGGGTATGTAATAGCAGTTGATTCAGGCCATGGTGCAAAGGGTGAGAAATTCAAGGGTTTGAAGAGATTCAAAATATCAGCTAACGGAATATTAAGAAACCCAATGGACCATAGAATTTTGTCAGAGAACCAGTTGGCGAAACTGCAGTTAATTCGATAATAAGGGGTGAAGCAATGTTACCAGTCGCAAAGAGCTAGCAGATAAGAAGGGATAAAAAAGGAAAGCGCATTTTCAAGAAACCTCAAGGGACTCAAAGGGTGCATTTGTAATGCTACTGCTGCTGCTGTAGCAAAATGCATTTCAGCTGAACATGAGAACGTCAAAAGTTAGAGACGGATAAGCAGCATGTCGGCGTCGAGAAACATTGAGGCAGTTGAGGGTAAAAATATAAACGTATAACATCTCATGATAAATTGATATGAGAGTAAATTGATAAGGGGCCAAGAAGTGCAGCAAGGGCGTAGGCGCCTTTGGTACCGCGAGTGAAAAATTTAGAGACGTGTAAAAGACAAAATTTTGTATTCATATAAAGCACTAAATTCAAAAGTGTTTGATTCAAAGCCTCAATAAGATTGATTAGAAGCCGTATGATCCAAAAGCTGGCTGGTTAAAGTTTATGGTGGTGGAACTGATGAGCGTAATAAAATAGCCGGGTTTGCAGTGGTATCAAGCCTTCCAAGGCGACCTCAAGGGAATCACTTGAGAGCCTGGTCCCTTTAGAACCTTAGAAAAGACCGTAGAATAGAAGCTGATTCGATTAATTTGGTTGGTAGTCGAGAAACCTCGTGTGACAATACCGATTGCTCTTTTGGCTTTAAATTAACTCCGTTAGGGTTCAAAGGGTTAGGAGTAGAATATTTATGCATGGGACCAGATGAAATTATATGTGTGTTGAAATTCAGAGAGATGTGAGAGGGTGTGTTTTTGAATTTAGAAGCTTGTAAATGGCTTTGAAACCCTTTTGCTAGTTTTGCATGGATGAGTTTCATTAAAAAATTAATCGGGAGTTGTGGAACCTGGAATGAAACTATGGGTGGGTGATACATCCGAACTGAAATTCTGGAGCCTTGAATTTGGCTGGAACAAGAGTCATTCATGAACAGATCTTTGCTGTCATCTCGAATTATATTGTGTCAACCACACTGTTCCAGGAGGTCCAAGGAATCTTAAGTAAATTCCGTATTGTCTTAGGGTACTTTCCATGAGTCGTTTGTTTGTGTGGTTCGTGACATTATTATTGCTTTTACTGGTGGTTGGTGATGAGGTTTGTGTTGGTTCGTTTGTGAAAGTAAGTGGTCCTGGAACTGAAGGCGGAAGTAAGGGAGATGGGAGAGGACATTTTCCAGGACGAAGAGGCCAGAATACAGAAATGCTTGTAGCTTGAACTCGAATAAGAGCAGATACATAATGCATAATCATTTCACGGAAGAGAGATCAAATCCACCATTTAATTCTGCTTCAACTTTCACAGTTGTTACGAGACGAAAGAGAGAGACAATAAATGTGTACTTTTGCCATGGCTATGCGGTACGGTCTTTTGCGGATCCCCTCTTGTTTTTCTGGTCGAAAGGTTTTAAGTTATTGTGGTAAAAAGTTTTGAATCGGTACATATCTAACGAAAGTGTCTGAAGCCTCAGACAGTCAGAGTTATTACCAGTTATACAAGGTTTTTGCAAAATTAGTTTCATTGTCCAGCTTCCAGCTTGGTGGCAGATTGGAGCATTGCGAGAGAATTAAACTTTTTCATGAGCAAACTTTTGTCATTAACAAATCGCAATGATGGTGCTTTAATTACTGTTTGTGAACACCGGAATTGAGGATGTCCTCTTGGGTTTCCCGCCGGTCGAAATGGTTGACTGACTTGAGACAAAACAGAGTTGCAGAATCATTTCGCAAATTCGTTTCGTGGGAATGTCTCATAACGCAGAATACTGGTAGCATTCCCCAACCGGAAATTTCGCGCTTCCCCAGTGGATTTCAAAGCTTTTGAGCATATTTTGGATGATTAATCTATGTGTATGTCTTGTGTCTTTTGGAGTAGCTTGCAGAGCTTTTCATGGACTGAACAAAGAGTAGGTCTCATGGGGCTTATCTGCATGCTAATCTGCAAACAAAATGACTGGACTCAACTGGGATGTAACTTCAATGGCGTAGTGACAATCAAGTCATACGCTTTTATGGCTTTGCGAATTTCCAGAGGCGAAAATTGCAAATTTTTGAAAAGTCCCCAGATGAAGCTTTAGCTAACTTGGGGCAGAGACTAGACAAAACTTATTGCGGCCTCTTGGAATCTCACAAGCAGTTATTTCGTCCTTGGGGTTGTTATTTCTCTTTTTCATCTCACTACAATCTGTTGTAATTTACGAGACGACTGTTGTGAATCTAGCCACTATAGCCACGAGTAAAAAGTACAATTGTCAGAAAATACTATTAAAGAACCCTTGTAGCCTTGATCTTGGTACTTGGTTGTGGACATATGTATACGCCCGTATTTTGTGTACATTACAGAAAATTGCCTCGTAATTGAAAAAAGACGGAAACGAAAAGAAATTACAGAGTTGGTGTGTGGCTTTTGTGTCCTTTCATTCTTATGTTCCCTTGCAAAAGGAATAGCACAAGAAAGAAATGAGGGCTGATAACAAGAAGAAAATGTCATTTTTGTAAGCCAGTATATTTTCAGCAGTAGTTTTAGCTTTTCAGCACCATTGTTTAGATGCTCAGATAAATTCTGTTACAGAAATGCTTTTACTCCTGCAAAATAACGATGGTTGACAGATATACTCGAAGACGAAGACAACAGGAATCTTGTTCCTTATTACGGAAAGCTCTTCCATAAGCAAATGGTTCAGAGTATAGAGCCCTACTATCAAAATAGGATTTGACATGCACATTTGTTTACCCGCCGCAAGCATACATATAGGTCTACAACTTTCACCTTGGAAATTGGTCGAGAATTTAAGACCTCAAGGTTCATCCTCATTTTCCACTACTTTCCCCATTACAGCATCAAACAGGGTTGCAAGCAAACCAGAGCTGGCTTGCGGCGAAGCCGTTTTAGATACTTATTTTCAAGTAAAGCCGTTTTTAGTATAACTAGTTTTTGGTGAAACGGGAAAAATTACATGGTAATCACGTTACCGGAACCATTTTCGCTCTTCCATATCTAATTGAATCATGTCAAAGGCAATATGACTCCATTTCGGCAGACTGGACTTGCCAGGCGGTCTAGAGGCCTTCCAGACAGTTTTCCTTGCCTTAAGGTTAAGTCTCTTCTTTACGCATTTGTTTTGGCGCCCATCTTTCTTGATACTATCCTCCAAATTCCATCATCATCCCCCACGTTTTTGAAAATCCTAAAGGCAAATTTCTGCTCTCTGGCTGAAGTAACAGAGCATGGCGTACAATATGTCCTTACGTAAATCCCCGTTAAACTTTCACCACTTCATAAATTCAACCTAACAACAGAAAGTGCATGGTGTACATGTTGGAGGAAAACTGAAAGTCGCTTCATCCATAAAGTACACAGAATTCTTGGTGAATGTAATGTCATTTCATCTTGCTAAAGTATCGGCTATATATGTACATATGTATATGAGGGCCGTCAGAAGCACAATAGTAGCCACCCTTCCTTTTTTGAGAAAAACAACAACAACAACCCTTCTCGAGTGGAGAAAATAGCGGGTAAAATAGGATTATAATAAAATTCTTGCAAGAAACACACATCACGTTTCCATGTACTTCTTCTGCCGGGAAGAAACGTATAAAAATTTACTTGCCTCTTGTCGACATTTGTAAGACGGTGGTGGCTTGGCTGCTCAAGTATATGCGGGTTTCCTTATTGCGGCTAAAAGTCAAAAGACGGGGAGGAAAAGCATCCCTCTTGTATCTTGCCGTGAATCTCCCGAAAGCCTTGTTGTGTATGTATCTCGAAATAATAAATTTTCTATGACTCGACGGAGACGACGAGGAAGGGGAGAAGAAAAAAGTTATTCACCAGAGGGAGGTAGATTGGACTGATAAACTTTGCATGATCACGGGCAGACGTCAACGTTGAGAGAAGAACAACAAACAAGAATGTAATAGCGTAATATATGGCTAATGCCCGCATTGAACAAGATGTAAGCTCATAAGAAAGCGGGCGGGAAGAGAAAATAACGTTTCCATTGTATGCATAAAGTATAAGTTGGACATGAAAGTTTTGCATGTTACTTGGATACCGGCAAGTGGAGAGAAAGTACTTTGGAAAAACAAGGGTGAAAATAAGGAGTTTTACAACCCCTTGTGGATTCACCAGTAAAGGTGATTCTGTAAGTGGGTAGAAGAGGGGGGTTGGGAGGGGGAGACGTGATGCCGTCAAGGCTTTGAAAGGTGAGAGAGACTCGAGAAAGTTTTGGTCAAAATAGTAAATTCTCTGAGTAGTTTAAAGTTGTGGAGAAACTTTGCACTTTTGCGTAATTTTAACCAGTTAACCTAGTTATGAGCTCCAAGGTAATCGAGTTAAGGCTGAAGAAGGTGATCAAAAGAAGTTTGAAAATGAAGGATAATACAGTTTGCCTGTCTCAATAATAGTTGATTAAGGTGTGGGATGGAGTTGGTTGATTGGCAATTTAAGGTTCAAGTTTTTGTTCAAGTCTGAAGTTTGAAGAGTAAAATGATGGACAAAATTTCCTGTACACGGATCAAGCCCCTTGATTTTCGCTGGAATGAGTCTCCAGAGCTTTCAGTCCAGGAATACGTTGTTTGATTCGAAAAAAATCGAAGAAACTGGGGGGACAGAACTAACGTAGCGTAACCGGATCTACCGCACTGATAGATTTACGTGGCTTGGGCGACATATCCAAAGACATGCACGTAACGTAGGTACTGCGTGAAAGTATGAACAGCAAAAATCGAAGATCTGATGGAAGTGCAGGCAGTTCGAATGTTGCCTTTTGAAAACCCAAAGAAAATCACTTGTTCATAATAATACTTGAGGAACCCCCAGGACGAGAAATAAATTCTGGCTAGTTTACAACAATAACTTCGGATCGAACCCCCTTTCTAGCAATTTTCTCTTGCACCTTCGCCGAAGCTCGGTTCTGGTATCTCAAGTGTCAAAATACTGTTGCTTCCAAAACGCATCGGCTCCCCAACCCCGAAACCAATTCCAACATTTAAACTTGCACTTTGTCAAAATCGGGACGCATTTCTTGCTACGTAATATTACTGGGAACCCTCCTCAAAACAACCCTCTTTGAAGTGCCGGTTGACACTTGAAACAGCTTTAAAAGTGATTTAAACTCTATTCAACTCGAATCAAAGAAATAAATGAACCAATAATCATAATACAGGCTCGTGTTCCTCATACTCTTTCCCGCTATGATCTACAGACAGATTTACTTGACGCCATAATAAAACGGTCTCTTTATAAAGTCTTCATCATAAAAGCCAGACCGAAATATAACCAGCCGGGTCCAACACCCGGGAACCTAAACAGAAATTGAATACTGTGGAACCAGACGAGATTTTGAGACAGTAGCAAAAGGTCTTTTGTGAACCGGTTGTTTCCCAGCCTTGTTACACATTAATTTACGCCCTTTTGTAGGCTCAATCCCTCCAATTAGTCGTACATTTCTACAGTTTCAAAAGCGAATTTACAAAGCCTTTACCTCCTTGCACTTTGTCGACTTTGTATGAACATGCGTTCACAAATTAATTTTCAATGGACTCTCGAATAGACTACCTGACGTTCGAAGGACTGAATAGTGGCCAAGGGTTTGCTTCTGTCAATTGGCTTTATTGGCAAAGGCTCAAAAAGGGTTCACCCTTTTTAAAATGTCGAATGGATATTTTATTCGGTGTACGACACTTGATTTTCTGGCCAAACTTTTCAAATAAAATTCATATAACAAATTCCTACCACTTTGAACTCCTGGGAATAGGTAAACTTCTAGTTTAATGATGGGGACGTGTGAGTACTATGTGAGAAACACTGAAGAAGTCAGTGGAGAAAATATGCTGGAGATTTAAAGTTTGTCCATCATCAGCCGAGATTATTATACTTTTTAATTAAGGCCATGGCAGGGAATTAAAACTTTTACTCAAATATGTGTCGACAAGGCGAGGGATTAATTCTCTCCCCTCTTTGATTCTTGTTCAACTTTTTCCAAGAAACTTTTAAACCGGAAACGGGACAAGAGTAATTCCTTCATTGAACCTCCAAGGGCTCGAGACAGAATCAATCAGCACTAATGACGGAAGCTTTCAAAGTTCAATAGAAGTGAAAAGTTTGGATTTTGAAGCTCGTACCTGCCATGGTTTGTAATGTACCTCCAAAAAATACCACTGGTTCATCCATTTCAGGTCTGCTCAAGTCTACTCAGGTTACTCAGGTATCAAAATGAGGTGCTGATGAAGGAACATGTCTGACTCCATTATTAACACCATAAGTAGCTAGAAAAACAAGTAAAAACAAACATGCCGTTGACATCCCGGATTCCTAAATTTGGCTTTGCAGCCTTGTTTGGTTCACGAGCGAGTTTTACGATGACTAAATTTATTAGGCGTATCGTTGTATTTTACACGCCTGCTGCCCTGTTAATAACCCCGTAAAAAGTAGTGTTTGTGTACATAAGCTGAAACAAGACTTTAAAATTTAGTCGCTTTTTTGGAAGTGAAATGGCTGCTGTTTTCTGTTTATGGACAGAAACTGTCAGTCAGCCACACTTCTTAAGGACAAGTTTACGGTGACAAGGATCAGCGGTTAAACAACAAAGGTTAAATTATGGTGACGGCAGTGTTGGTGAAATGAGCTTCTTCAGGTGACTTGATCTGATGAGATGGGAAGAAGAAGGAGTTGATCGTAAAAACGTAATGTTATTCCAGCTGATGAGGATAGAAAACATTCAGAATTTTATGAACGCTCCTCAGTCAGTTCGTTTCGCTACATTACGCATAACGGCAAGAGAATTTTTGACGTAGATTGACCGCTGCAAATGCAATTTGGCCGTCACATAAATTCTGCCTGGAGGTGCACAATTTGAGTGCATCCAAAAATCGAAGGTCATCAAAAACTACTACTATTTCTGTAACCAGGAAAAGGAATCAAATTCGATGCAGCTCCCCTTGGTAGCGTCTGTTGCTTATTGGAGAAAGAAGCAAGTCAAGTGTTTGTAACAACCAACCCTCTTCAGAACCCAAAGAGTTGGCCGAAAAAAGAGTTGTTGCCGGGCTGGTGGAAGTCGGTACAAGTATCGAGTAGGAAGAGGCAAAACACTTGTATTGAATACTTGACAGGGAAAAATGATTCAAGTACATCTGTACAAATTGCCTCAATTCGGTTCCGCCTTGAGCCATCATCTTTCAAGTTGAGGATATAAGTTGGGATATCAAAACATAATTTTTTCTTGCCGGAAATCATGTTCTAAAAGGCTAGGAAAAAGTATTTTCTTGAAGAGCCAGAGTCCAGACTGGCCATTGAATGGTGGCTAGCGGCCAGTCTGTCAAGTCATTAAATCGACCGCTGGTAGAATACTTGGGTAGATCCGCTAGCAAAAGCTGTAAGGCTGTAGCTAGGAATTTATCTAGGAGAGGCCTTGTCATAACTCTTGGTCATTTAGCGGGAGAAACAGCGCGAGGATTCGACCGCGGATTCGACTTACACAAGTCTACGAATGGAAGAAAGTATAAAAAAGTACTAGAAAGAAGGCTAAAACATGTAACAACCACGAAAGTTGGATGGAATCACTCACTCATAACAACAGACAGACCACGTAGAATCTTTTCTTGATGGAGCAAATCTCTTGGAGCCATTACAAGAGTAAATGGAAGTGAACAAGCGAAGTTGGTTTGCTTTCACTATAAAAAAAGTGGAGATCTTCTTCTTGCAGATTGAGCAGAAGAAAGCTGAATGGAACATTTCGACAACTTTCTTGGACGTCCAGTTTTGGAATAGCTTTTTTAGATTGTCACAGCAGTAGTGCATGGCGTCCAAGATTCTGGAAACTTGTTTAATTTCCCAGGACAACTACAAAGCTAGAGAAATCTTGGAAGCTCAGAGTTGCTTCGTTCCGTACCATTTAAAATGTGCAGTAGAAACCAAAATATGAACCATTACATGCAACTAGGGATTGCTGCGGATGCGACACGGGCCGTCTGCTTTCACCGGAACGCGATAACAATAACATGGGCCCCAGCAAATCCTCCTTCCGTAACGTTACACTTGTTTGGTTGGTGCTTTATCCGAATCCTTAAAGTAACACTGAAGATACCGGTCGGATTTTTGTAATCTGTTGCGACTTCCGGGAGAAGAGGCCCACGCTTCGTTTCCGATTTGCAGCTAGAAAATGTACATTGAGACAGTTACCGTAAGCTCTCATGGAGTTTGATATCGTGGAACGGAAATGTATGACCATTTCTCACATGTTCAACTACAAGATTAACCTTCCTGGACAAGTTTAAAACTGGAACGAAGGATTCAAGAAGAAGCTGGTGGAACTTGGCTTAAATGGTATGCGACATTTGTGCTTTGCTGTTCGTTACGGTGGGTGGTTTGAGAAGTTGTGGCTTTCACCCCGGTAAATTCAACCTTTTCTCCAGTTTTAAAATTCTTTGCCGTTTCTTACAAAAGCTGTGAGAAGCTAAAAGGAAACCACATTCATAAATAACTTTTGTATTCTTATAAGTTGTGTACAAATTCTTGCAATAGAAGCTGCGGTTTTGTGAATTTTCATGCTGGTAAATAGAAATAGTATCCTGCTCAACCACGAGCCCCTGAGCCCATCAAGATAATAAGAGGAGGAAACCGCCCTCGTTTGCACTAAATGTATTTTCTTCACCCCTTCATATTATTACTCTACGTAAATGCCGAAGGAGAGCCGCTGCATCCATTAGAAGACTTCCAAAGCTAAGCGAGCTTTGGAAGTGAAAGTCGAGTGTTCCTGCGTGGGCTAAAAGAAAGTGATTTTCTACTCCTCGGATATGTATTGACTTGGAAAGTGATATTGATTCACCCTTGGATAAGTACATATATGAGGAGGGTGATTCCAAGAGAAAAATGTTCAAATCGACCAATGTTGACTTTCAAGATGAAGCCACGAAACCTGCTCAAGTTGCATTAAGCATGCACTTAAATGATGGTTTCTCGGGTCTGAGACAATGGCACTTTTCCACCTCTTCATTCTGGCTGGAGAAGATTTTGTGTAAAGAGTGAATGTGCAACAGGGGATGATTATGTACGAGGGAGCTCATTTCAAAAACCTCAATTCCTAAAAGGTCTTGACATTTGCAATATTGGCTTCAATTTAACGCACCCTATTTCGATCAGACACACAGTGCCTTTGAATGGCGTTCGAAATGCGGTGCAAGCTCCCCCTTCCTTGTTGGTTAAGTAGAAAATTATCATGCAGTTCAGCTACTGCTACAGCAACATCAGAAGCAGGCAACGGGGATATTCACTTTTGACTGTCGATTCTCCCAGATGAAGGAAGAAGCTTCTCCAGTGAAAATTCAGTTCATTCTCAAATGTATTTTAGCTTCTAAACTATCTCACCCTTTTAACGGCGAGGTTGAAGAAATTCATGTAATTTGTGGGTGCTCTAAGTTCTTGGAACGGTAAAAGACTTTCTCAAGATTTACTGCTGAATTTTTGATGCACCTTTGAAATTTTTACAGGAAATTAGATTCCGAAAACCAAGTAACAAATTTGAGTGACGGAATGAATTTTCACATTCATTTCCTTCTTGATCGAAGGGTGCGTGGGTAGAAGCGCGTATTCTTGCTCCCTGAACTTCTTATTCAATTTTCATAAGGAAAATATTATAAAACGCTAAATACTATTTAAATGCCTTGGCTGCAGCGGGAAAACCATTGCGGAGTGGTAGTACCGTTACAAGAGTATTTAGTTACGTGCTTTAATTACGTGTTGAGGAACCTCAGCGTACTTTGTCTACTAGCATTAACACGATGAACAAAACTAAATATTTAACATAGAAAACAAGGTGAGCTAATCAATACCCTTAACCACATTAGTCCCTTTCCCGGCAGGATGGTGACAGGAAACGATGGAATATTGCTCGTCCTGGTACCCTGACCCTCCCCTCTCCACATCCTTGGTTGGCGCCCTAACCAGTCGGCTACATGGGACTGGCCATCCCCAAACTTCGAAAGTAACATCAAGGGAAGACCATTCAGGTTAAGAGTAGGCAAGGACAAAACTTTTGGGCCGCAAGAATCTACAATTTCGTCTAACTAAAGAAGAAGGAGTCCACTAGTGGAGCCAATTTGCCAGTCGTTAATTTCTAACGCTTTTCAGAAAATAGTTTAGATCTAAGTAGCTGTGCTGCCGAACAGTTTATAAATGCAAGTGACAATTTATTGTTTGCAATGTTGCAACCCAAAGGTGCAGGGACTTTAGTTGTGCTCCGGAATTGAGCCTGTGTGGGGCTCATTTCAAAAGCTCTCTTTTAGTGTTAAACTATAACACTTGTGAGGTCTATATATTTTGAAGATGTTATCGGTACCACTGCTGAGTTTGAAGCAATCCTCCTGTTGCTTCTTGCAGTACGATCAAGTGGGTCACCATATCCGTGCCAACGGGGAGAATCCAAATATGCGATCAGGTGATAAAGGCCTGTCAGTGTGTAAGCGTATGACTGACTAGGTCAAGTCTAAAGTGGTTAGAACTAGTTTAATTTGTTTACACTCAAATGAAGCGCTAATGGACCACTAATTATATTTAGCTCAACAGGCCATAAAGATCGTTCCAGAACACATTGTCTAAATTACAGTTCGTGCATTACCTGCCGATCAAAACCCTTTAAAATACATCATGTTAATTGACTTATTGTTTTGATTTCAAATCCGCGTGATATCCAATCATTACAATTATTCTTTATTCAACAAATTTCGTCTCAATTCTGTATATAACCGAGAAAGCCTGCGGAATAAAGTTACTTGCATTCAAAGACTTGTTGGGTTTATTTGATAGCTTTTCAGGAAGATTTAACAGCAATAACTGTTAAGGCTATTGAATATATTTACCGGTATGAAGACTCAATCCATCATGATGATCTGTGTACCCTCGAATGTGAAGTTTGAAGTAGTAGGTTCAAGGTAATCATGTTGAAAATTACAGGTGTTTGTGTCATTGCAGGAGTGCTTTTCACTCTCATCGTTTTGGGTTTCATATTAGCCTATGGTTGCCGTCTCTGGTTAGTCTTTGGATGGAGAACCAAGGACAGCGAAGATACACTGATGGAGACAGGGCGGTGTTATGTTTCTTAATGTCGTTCCAAGGATCTTACACCTTGAACAATACGAACTTTTCAGAGCGCGCCAGCTAACTTCGCAAGAAAATGTGTTGCTACTCGATGCAAGTGAATTCAGTGTCTAAAAGCTCTAGTGATGGTTTTAGACATTTATCGGCGGCCGTTATTCTGGATAGTTTGGTAATATTGCAACGATTATAAAAAAAATTGCAGCTCCTTACGCGACATATGTGTCAAAGTTGACTAACGTTTTGAATAGCTGCTACATGTATTCAAAATGCAAGTGTATTAAAAGTCTACCATACAACTTGCCTCTTTCTAGAACGCTAAAATTCATTGTTGTTCTTCTGCATTTGAGTTGTTATTAGTTAATCACGAATGTAAATAATTCCGACGGTGTTATCAGTCATAGTTTTACCTCGTTATTGTCATCACGAAAACAGTTTATTAATTGCTACAATAAAACGATTATTTTGAATTGCTGCTTGTCCGTCAGACTTCTACTACTTTGAGTGATGCTTTTGTATGATTCTGAAAAAGACGTAACTACGGCAATAGACGGAAAGTTTTTAGCATAGGATTTCTAAATGGACGACACCTCCCATCGCCTCATAATTTTAAATACACCTCCCCTTCTTTTTCCTGTTCATTACCTTTGACTCTCATCACCTTCCCTCTCTGCTTACCCGACAATTCATGCTCATCACCTCACTTTCAACAACTTCCTCGTATGCACTTACAATGTGTTTGCTGGGTAGCATAAATACCTTTTGAAAGCCGTGCGCGGCAACAAACTTATAATGTTTCTCCCAGAGCTAGCTAATAACTGAAGATCGGCAAACATTTAATACTGGGATGGCATATAGCAACGTAGTACAACTTTCATACATGTTACTGTTCACTTGCATACATGTATTACACTCGAATGTCGCTTGAGCTGAAATACTCCAAGAGTTGGTATGCAAATCATCCCTGGACAGCAATTTTATTGCAGTTACTCGAGTTGAGATTGTACCATGACAACGATTCATATGTGAAGTAGCCTTAGAGGCATAGAGGTGTCCTCGTATCTAATGAAAGGTGAGAATTTCTACCACGTATTGTGGTACGGACAAGACTTCAAAGATGCCCGCGTCACCATCCATGTTCCTACTGAGAAGTCAAAAGGAGGCTCTTCAAAGGCGATACTCTCAGTGTCTAATTGGTAATCTCCACAAAATGTGAGAATCAGGTAAGCTACACGGTAACTTGTTCACAAGTTTGAAAATATGTTCTCGTATATGCACCATCACCATGACAACATAAAACGTAGAATTTTAATCCGGATGATACTGGCTAGACTCTCTTCTGCCTCTGACTTCCAACATTCCTTCTGTTACCAGTAAATCTCCTTGAGATTTGTGTGATTTTATATACTCAGGGATTTAGCCTTGAAAGAATGCATGAGAACCACAATCTTCTTATGTAAAAACACAAAATCATCCGCCACTTGGATTTAAAGCGAGCCGGTGTTTCATTAAGCTGTTATGTAACGTGTAAAACCTGTCATTTTTTCAAGACTCACAGGAGCCGACAGGTGAAATTAACCGCATGTATGTCGTCTTAGCGCTTCTTCTTGAATGAAGATTGCAGGTTGAGCTTAATTTGAAATTCTTGAACAGTCTTCGTTCCTTATCTGTCATGTTTCTGGAATCCCTGATGAAAACCATACCGGGAGTTGGTGACACTTGATATAATTTTCGCTAATGACTACACGGGATCATCTTGTATTCCTTGTAACTGTGCCAGCTATTTTTCGCCATATGCGTCGTAGAATTTAGGCCACGTGCTCCTTGATCAACATGGTTTCTTATGGCGCACTTTTGTCTTCTATTTTTAAAGAAACCTCAAAGGTGCAAGCGTCAACTGTATGAATGACAAGACCCCGTAGGAAAGATGATCTGACGCTCGAACGTTAAAAATCTCCAGATAAAAATCACATGCTCGCTTACCGTCAAAGAATATCGAAGGAGGCGCAACGGTTGTGGTGGTGGCGGGAGCCAAGTCATCTGGGGCTGCAGCAGCTGCCATTGCAGCTCCAACCAAGTACAGCATAGCAAAAAGTAGCCAAGTGACGTTGATTGGCATCCTGGTGTAGCTTTGACATTTGTGGTGACACGAAGGACACGGGTGTTCCATCCTTTGGCAAGCCGGGCAGTGAGCCGACGAAGACGGAGTCGTCAAAGTCATCCTTCTTCTCAGAGATTTTTTACCGATTCGGGTAAATTGCTCGTATCTGGTTCTCGTCGACGAAGATATCGTCTTACCTTTTTCTTCTTCTTTGCGACGTCTTCCTCAGCCGTTCTTCAGCCGGCTTTAATTGACGTTCAGTCAGTAAAACGGGAGTCACTTCTCTGTTTCTCGGTCCGGGAGAGTTTTTGGTTTCTTTTCGTCAAGAAAGTTCTGTAAATGAGCGAAACATGTTAATTGCTGACGCAACTCTTTTGCTTACTTTTTAGCTCCTTGGTATGGATTGACGACTTGGACAAATTAACACCTTGAGACCAAAGGCAGCATATAATTGACGGTGAAAAAGCATGAAAAAGCATTTTGGAATTTTCTGAATGCCTGTCAGGTAATAAATCTTGTTTGGGGAGAAACAAATTATTGGAGAGAGCATAAAATATAAGCTTTCTCTCGGTCTTGTGCATTTACTCTGCAGCCAAATGGCGCTACGTAGCAATTATATGCAATTTCAACAGCAGGTTTTACACATGAGGGAAAGTTGCATGCAGGCATTTGAATCGATCAAAAGGTAAGAAAGGGGAAGGTTGGGAGTCAAATGGCGTTTCCAAGCCATTAAATACTGCCATTGATGGTTCTTATTTCCTGAATGGCTTGTATGCAATATGCAATGCAGTTGCAGTCTGGCAACAGTCACTTATATTTTGCTACAAGGAATTTCCGTGCAGGGGATGAAAAACAAAGGAAAAAGGGGGTGCGACATGTATTAAACTTACCTTTGGATAGAGTCAAAAGGAGTTGGAAATTCACCCTCGATTTTGGAATATTACAAGGTAAGAGGAAGAAAGTTGGGGTTGTGGAGTCTTTTTGAGTTGGTAAAAATGGCTTTAGTTGTAGCTTGGAAGTAGTTTGACTGCGATCAGAGTTTCCTTTGATTTTGATAATGATTCTGACTGTTTCCCCTGAGGTGGTGCACAGCTGGTGACGATGGTAGGGAAAGCAAATGTCCTTGAATGCAATTGGAAAGGCCCATTTCAGTAGTGGAGAAAGTTGCTTGACTGCTGCATTTAACACAACATACAAACTTGTTATGTTTTTCCTCCCCAATTATATAGCAATTTTGGTGGTTGAAGAGGGCGCTTGGTCCTCGGTCTGAATTGGTTTGATGGAGAAATTTAAGCTGGGGTTGTAGTAATTTCCGGAGTTGCCCTCGGTGTGGTCTGGTTAGTCTTCTGAAAGCAAAAAGAACATGGAATTAAATTATTGTTCAAGGATTTGGTGATATTTTTTAGCTCCAGGATTTATGAAGCTTGTTGACGACACGTCCATTTGTCAGCATGTGAAATCAGCCTGATGCAATTTTAACCCAAGAACGCTCCAAATAATAGCCAAAGTTATATATGAACAGTTTGAAAAGTACGTGAGCGGGAATTTTAAGTAAGTTGAAGAAACTATATGATGCTAAAAGTTGAGAATAAGAGTGATAACTGCGTGGAATCAGGAGCGGATATTGAAATAGCGACACGATAGGCTAGAAGACCAAAAGTTTTGTCATCCTGATGCTAAATTATGGACGAAATGGGCAATGGAATTTTATTCGGTCCCGTGACTCAGTTTTGGTGTTTCCAGAACCTCGGAAGTGGTTCCACAGTAAGAAGGTCTTCGATTATGCTAAACGATGAGACAAAGTAGGGAAAGTATGCGGCCATTTGTAATATGGGCTTTCCCGCCTCGAAAATTGCACTTTGGTCTGACGTAAAGTGGAGACACGCGATGCCGTCTGTCGTCTACGAATTGGAGAAACTTGAGATTTTAGCATAGAAAAGATGTGAGAAGAAGGCCATTTGTGTGAAATTTATAGGTTGAAAATACCCGGTTTGAGAGGAAAATAAAACTGTATGGAAACTTGATGGAAGCGGGAATCATCAGAATTTCAAAAAATGGGGAAAGTTCCACGCAGGTAAATAGAAGAAAGTGAGCGTATGTGAATTGAAATTTAATTCAGGAACATTTAATAAAATGCTGGCTTTACATACATATGAAAGCTTTGTCGTCTGACTTTGTCGTAAATTGTTGGTCTATCAAAAACGGTATAATTTTGGCTAGGAGCGGCTGGATTTTTGCAAAACTTGTTTCGCCATTTTTGTACACAACAGTCCAAACTTTGGCAATTACTGTTCGATGCATACGTGTCGGGTGGATTAAAAGTGAAAAATTCCCCCTTGGTTGCCCAAAACTTGTGACCGTAAACAATTTTTGTGGGCCTCGACCGGTCATGTTTGGAAATAAATAAAGCCGTGCGACAAATGCAGAGGACAATCGAGACATAAATCTAATTCAATGGAGCG
>JAQGBJ010001395.1:0-23519 GCA_034698345.1 Sphaeridia pumilis | reverse complement strand
TAACCTGTTCTCGTCGTCGTCGCTTTTACAGACTCGGTCGATCAGGAAATGGAAAAGGATCTGAAGGAGAAAGGACAACGTCGGCGGCCTAGTATTGCTCCGCCGGTCACCGGGTTGCAAACATGGGTTGAAAAGAAACCGGACAATGGAACTACGACGGCGGGTCGTCGTCAAAGTGTCTCGGAACTATTACAAGTCCCTACGAATCTCAAGCGGAAAAAGTTTGAATATGATGAAATCAAAGAATTGGTCAATAACGGAAAAGTGAAGGAAATCAAGAAAGCAATAAGAGACAGTGACTGGGAAATCACGGCAGATTTGAGAACGCGATTGTGGCCTTTGTTGGACTCGTTTTATGAAGATAACTCGTCGGACATTATTGAAGGGTTCTACTGGGAGACTGTCAATCAGATTTTCGGTTCAGATGGTAAGTTGAATGATGATAAGGAATGATAGGAGGAGGAGAAAGGAATATTGTTAACTTTGAATTCTGATACAGAGTTACCGAACATGGAAATTACATTGCCTGGATGTATAAGCCCGGATCATCGAATCTATTACAAGTTGTCTGATGAAGGAAAACGAATTTGCGAGCGAGTTGTAACAGTTATTTGCTTCACCTACCCTGATATTACCTACTGTCCTTTGTTGTTCCCGATGACTGCACTCTTTCTACACTATGTACAGGTGAGTGCATGAATGGAATTGCTGTAATTAGAGTTGTGTTCGGTTAATAATGACTGATATGTTGATTTCTGTATTTGTAGGAAGAAAAAACCTTCAATTGCATTTGTACCCTATTGAAAGCTCGTCACAAAGCGTTTATGACACAAACGAAAAATGAGTGGGATGTCGCATATCATACAATGATGTTGTTGACAAAAAAGTTTTCGGTAAGTTGGAGGAGTTTCAACCTCACATATCGAAACATTGTATTCACAGTTTTGAAAATCTCATTTAATTATTGCAGAAGTCAGCATACACGTACGTCACACGACATCTCAAAGATGATGAAAAGGTGGAATCTGTGTTTGAGCCGTGGGTTTGGTGGATCTTCCGTGATCTTCCCTTCAGTCATATTGTAAGGATAGTTCATTTGAGCTTGGAACAAGTAGTGTACTGGGTGATTTACCAATATTATGATTTCCAGGTCCGAGTGATGGATTGTTTTCTTATGGAAGGAAACAAAGTTTTATACCGTACAGCAATAGCACTGCTTCTATCGTTTTCCAAACAAGCGAACTCTGAAACGAAATGGGCCAACAAAGTGGAGACGGATGGAGTTTCACCGGCCTTGTCGGCTTATATTCGCGAAATAGCGGTACGTAGCTGCTTCTGGTTATCGATGATCTTAAGTCTACATTTGTCTCGCAAGAACTGACATCTGTTCATTTTCCCGTGTAGATAACTCCACAACGGCTATTGAAATCAGCATTCGCCATCCGAGGATTCAGTGGAGCCGAAATCCAGAAAACTTCCAACAACGTGGAACTTCTAGTTAAAAGCAAAATTGCCGGTGGTGGTTCTAGTGCATATGGGGCAATTCCAACGATGGACATTGAAACACTAAGTCATACCCTGACTATAAAAGAAGTAAGTGTGGAGAGTATTCAGTTTTTGGGTTTTTCAAATTATCATTGGGCTTAAATGGAATGGGCGCTATAACCTATTGGGCTATTTCATGCTGCTGTGTCTCAAGGGAGAGGGTGCCGGTAAAACTGGAGATTTTATGGTTAAACATGTCAAGTCTGGCATTATTTCAAGAGATAACGTATGTTCGCCAACTACGAACTGCTGACTTTGCTTGAGTGTTCGATCTAACTGCTTTGTTTCGCGTAGAAATGGAGTAAGATTTGATCATGCTTTTGATGGTTTTCCAGCTGATGGCGTTATGGTCATGGCTACCTTCACGGATAACGATGTATCAACCGGTGTTGTTGTTTTCAACCGAAGAACATGGATGTTCCCTGAACACGTTCTTCAACCGAGTGGAAGCTCATGAACCTACAATTCTTCTCATCAAATCAACAACAGATGAAATATTTGGCGCGTATCTTTCAGCGCAGTGGTCAAATAGAAACTCCAAAGACGAACGTGGAGATAGAGTTCGTTATTTTGGAACCGGTGAAACTTTCTTGTTTTCGTTATGGCCAAAGCAACTGAAATACGGATGGGTCGGGCTGAATCGAAATAAAATTGAGGACACCGATGAAGATGTGAAGCATAAAATTGGCCATTCCTCAGAGTTGTTTATGCACGCGGAACCCCATATGATCTCAATTGGTGGAGGGTAAGTAACATTCCCTTTTCAAATGGCATTAAGCTAAAATCACTAAAACCTTCCATTGTTTTTTAGAGAGGGACAAGGAATCTACTTAGACGAAGAACTTCGTTTTGGGAAATCGGAGAAGTGTCTTACGTTCAACAACCCTCCATTGGTTTCAACAGGAGACTTTGAAGTTCGTGTTCTGGAAGTGTTTGGATTTGAGCAAGCCTAAGAGTACCACCAACTTCCAGCTATACATTGCATCGAGACAGCTTCCTTGTTCCTGTGCATGATTCAAGTGTACATAGCGGTTATAGCAACAAATGTGTGGTGTTCAAATTGTTCTTTCAGGATATGTGCATTTAAAAAATGGATTGTTAGCTAACAACGTAACGTGTAGCGAAACAATAGCAGTTAGCTTAGCCGGTCAGTATATGAAATGGGAGCAGCGCATTTAGGAGTTGACTTGGTTCGGATATAATACTTACGAATATATTGTTTGTGATCTGTTGAACTTAAAATTTTAGCTTCAGTATTTATGTACTTTTACTTGTATTTAGTCACAACAGCTAAAATGTAACGAAAATGATTGGTGTATCCGCCAATTCTGCTGCTGCTTATATAGCTTTTTACCAAGAGGCTGCTAGCTATAGAGCACATACGACTGTTAGTTTTTTCCACTTAATTTTATTATTAGTTGCAGCTGAGAAACAGTTTAGCCGAAAGCCTTGTAGTCAGATAGTTTACTTGTACAGTTTTTCTATTGCGAGAATATCGAAGAACATTACTGCGAATAATATGTATGGCAATCACAATTCTGGTCTTATTGATAGACTGACCGAAACTGTAAATGAAACAATAATAATCAAAAGTGTCCATCAGGACACAGTAGTCTTGAGTAGCTCGTGTTTGATGAGTACCATGCGTCAACTTGTAATGTCTGTATTAAAATGCATACGTGTCAGTGACGAGACCTTCGCTCATGCTTTTCGCTATAACCAGTCGCAGGCTTCAAGATTTTAGCAAATTGCATCTAAAATCAGATAATCGTGTGCAGACATGTATTCAAGTGTGAAGAACATGGTGACGACAAATTGACACATTTCATCGGGATAATCCAGTTGACATGATGTCTTGTCGCTTCGGTTAGGCTGGAGGAGCTCCAATGTCCTCTCGATGACGGAAGAACCGATGCAGTGAATCGGGATGAGTCTGCGTCGGATGGATAGAAAGAAATAGGAGCATTTGCTGCTATTATTGCACAAGACTTATTTTTACCAGCTCGTGAAAAGTTGGTTCTCGTGTCTTCGGTTTCCTCCATAATAATTCTTTTCATCCTTACGCAAAGGCATATTGCTTCGACTTGCATCTCGTATATTCCCTTCCGCCGTCCATAGCAAGAACAAGGGTAATATTATATTATAACGTTGTTGGATGCTGATCTTGTTTCAAATCTTGTGCTTCTTCTTCTTCTTGTAAACCGTATATATCTACATGTGGTCTTTTGCCCCTTTGCCATGTACTGACTGATGGATCTTTCAAGTTTCTCTAGTGAGACACACAAGTTCCAATGTTGCTTGATTCCATATAAACATTTCTTATGGCCTCCAACTTACTTATCTGTGGCTGCAACTTCCTTGGCCAGCATCTGAAGCTACATTCATGGTTAAAAACGGCTTGTGAAATGTTGAATGAAACTATAAGTCGGCGCATACCGCGACCACCATTCCATCGGAACAGACTCATTTTACACTGGCCTGCCGACTTGCTGCGTGCGGTGCTTCGTAACTGTGAACAGGCTGGCGTCGCTAGCTTTTAGAACGTTTCCAACCTTTCACGCACTTTTCTCCAAAATTTCGCAAAGGAACGGGCATGCCAAGAAGCATATATATCAATTCGCAACATTAATTTTACTCAGTGAAAGCTCAAGTGCATAATTCAGGGAGTTGATTCTTGTGATATACGTGACGACGACGAAAAGTGACCAAGTTTTTTTTCAACATGTTCCGGCTCTGAACCAACTGCCTTGGTGAAATCCATGCGACGGAGCACCACAAGGCCAGGACTTGATTCCACCCCTTGACCTCCGGCGGCAGGGGCTTTTAGTTAGCTAGTGTACTCAATTGTTCACACTTCTGATACCCGCACAGCTTTAGTAGACGTCAACATGTATTTATCCATGACATACGATCTGAATTTTTACCCTCCGTTTCGGCGGAAATCCGAAAACAGTTTATGGTGGTGAGTTTTCAACTTTTGTTTCTTTTTTGTTTGCTGGGTGGCTGGCGATGCTGAGCTTGCACCATTAGAAGTAAAAAAATTGCTTAAGAGATTCATATTGAGATGTCACATTTAGAAAAATAATTTAAAGTTTTCATAGACAAGATTATATTTTGAGATATATTAAAAGTAAGAAATATTTAAAGTCAGGTAATGAATTTTTGTCTGTCATATAAATATTTGTAGAGCTAGAATTTTCTCAGAAGTTGTTAATCGAACTGTTAGTCGGACGTTTTTGAAGCTCACAGTAACGAATGCTAAATGTGGAACGATACCAAAACTAAAAAACATTAAGGAAGATAGGCAAGCCTTGGATCACTTGATAGCCTCATCATCACCACCACAATTATCCATTCCAATTAATATAAAAGTAATGAAGATAGCTTCACTTTGGACTGACTGAGTGAGGATGATGGCGACGCAAAGATTCGCGATAACGGGGTAAAAAGTGTCTTGTTCAAGTAGTGACCAGTACGCCAGATGATTTGGATTCGCACAAGTAGGTCAGATAAAAAGAAGACTTTGATTCATTGCCGATTTGACGAGATGACATGAGGAGATATGGTCGCTGGACTTGTTTCTTGTTGTTGTTACCAACACAAGTCGTCTTCTTCCCTGTTACGTGGAAATCAGTTCAAGTGAAACCACGAGGGGTCATTTATCACTGGATTCCAACGACTGTCCGCCCCGGACACTGATATTATGATTTGGAGAAAGAATTGCCGTTTATATATAATATGCGTGATGATTTAAAGAATTGATCAAAGAAGAGACAGCACATTTGCTTGTCTAGCAGCGTCACCAAATTGGAGCAAAGTTGGTAGAACAGGGACTCGATTGATAGCTGAGGCATCTGAAACAATAGCGCTTTTCATCACCAATGTCGCTTTAGATTGCAAATTATTCGCTCTTCAATTCCAGACAAGTATGATCTAATAATAATAAAATATTTTCTACTTTCAGGGTAGTGGTTACTTTAATGGTATTTACGGGATTCGTTCAAGCGGTAAGTGAATTTATGGCAGTTTTAAAATATGCAATCCTGCTTTCACCGTCAAACTTGTCTACTTTCACCCTTTCAAAAAAGATTTGCTATAAGAATCATTATGGGCCTTCCCGGCAGCTGATGTAAACAAAGGCCAAAAATACCACGCTAGTTTTTTTGAATCGGCAGGTTTTATATGTACCGAAAATGCATCCGCCGAACGCAGTTTCAATAGGGTTTTGCGTATACGCAACCGAACCGAGCTTCATCTTTTGAATCTTGTTCACGGTGCGTTTATTTTTATAAAGTGAAGAATTTATTCGGGATGGAAGGAAAGATGGGTTGTGGATATGTGCCGACTGACTGACTGGGTTTCCATCTGTTACCTGAGGTAAAAGCCCAGTTCGGAAATGAGAATCGATGGGAAATGCATCTTTGATTTTTGGTGGAAATGTGATCTTTGAATCATGTTTTGGAATTAATTAAGCAAGTGCTGATATACATGTAAACGTGTCATGTGAGTGAGGGAAGGGGTTGAAATAAATATTGCATCTGTATAGCTGATGATGATGAGGAACAACCCTTTGAAATAAATTTTTGGTCCAGAATTAACACGGCGAGATTCCCATGCTTTTTCTCCGTCTGTGCGCTTAGAGTAAAAAAGTATATGCCTGGAGTGTTCTAGCTGAACATGTTTATTTTTTCTTGTCAACCAGACGTATAGTATCTCAGCGTAGAATCTGTGACATCCGCGTATAATCGTCCCTCAAATGTTCAAGTTTATGAATAGAACCGAAAAAGAACTTCTTCAGCTTCTAGAGAGTTTGTAGAAACGCTAGATTTTTGCTGGACTCGTGCAACAGGTTGTTGAGGATTTAAATGCAGCAACTTGTCATCCGCTAATGGTTATCGACAGCTGGATCAACGACAAAGACGTCTATCAGGTTTATTCACCCTCTTGTCAACAAGGCAGATTTCGCACACAAAAACATACTTGAATCTTGACAGACATTTGCCGGGTTACCATTCATTTCAATCATCTTCCGGGCCACTTGAGCCGCCCGCAATTCCACTCAATTTTTCCCAGTCTTGTCTTAGTGAGTGAGTTTGATAAGAATTGTCCATTTGGACTCGTTACGTAGTATCGGCTATCGGTCAAACGGACGGTCACTCACAGCTTTCGGATAAATGTCGAGTCGTACGCAGCACGTTTACATTGACCCAATTGTGGAGCGAGACGAACAAGAGCATTTAGCCAACAAGACGACAACTTTTTTCATTATCGCCCAAGGAAACGCTTTTCCTGTCATATCCGTACTCGGAACTTGTGATTTGAAAAAGAAGCCATTGGGACAATGGGAAAAAGAAGTCAGCAGTCGTTCGAGTGCATAATAATTGCTTTCAGGAGAATTTAACTTGCCAAAATATTCCTATACTGTTTAATATGGGATTGATAAGACAAAAATTAAAAATGTCTCTGGTCACGATGGTCAATGGATCCAATTTTGTTTAGTAGGGGGGAAATATATTTTTGAGGACAAGGAATATTTTTTTGGCGGTGCTTGCCATTTTGAGGTGGCGCAATTACAAGAGGTTGTAAATAGGCAGAAAATTAAAGAACAAGAGTTGTAAAAGACTTGATTTTATTCTGGCAAGAAGCGCTCAAGTTGTTTCTGATGATGGGCTTTTTCGTCTCCGACGCTGCTATTTTTTTTCCAGACGTACAAAAAATATTGCATGCCTTCCGAGATATTCGGGAAGAGAAAAGTTTGGTTCTGAGAGTCTGAGAAGAAGCGGGTGGTGGTGGCGGTGTCTGCTGAAACTCGATCGAGACCAACCCCCATGCAACTCAAGACATGAAAAATTCACAATATATGAATCGCATCGAAAGCTGAATCTTTATACGCTGAAATGTGTGCTCCAATGTAATGTAATTGCACCCGAATTGTGCAATAAAAGCATACCGAGAGCATGTTAACGCTTCATGATGAACGCACTTTCCCGGTGTTTTTGTTCGGAGCCGTCGCTCAAAATGTCGGAAGTTTGCAAACTTTTGGCATCTCTTGAACCAATTACTTGGATATGCGTTCAGTTCCGTGGCGTGTCAGGTTACATCAAAGCTGCTGGTAGTTTCAAATGCAACTTGATTTACTGGCTTAATTTAACATTCCACTCAAGTTATTACAGGATTCATACGACTCGAATGTTGGCCATGTTTGAAACAACATGATTTCTGTTATCTTAAAACGAGTTGCTTCTTCAAGGTTATTCAAAGTTGAGTAAAACGTTGGGCAAACGATAATTTAACTTGGCATTATTTTAGTAGCAAAAGTTCTGCAATAAAGTTTCGCCTCGTGTCAGTTTCAACCGAATTGCTTCCATGTATGAATCTATCGCACGACCTTTCCATGACCTTCGATATCGGCTTTAGAAGATTGAATATGAGAGAAAGGGTTTGATCCTTGTACGTTGGGGCTTTTGCAAATATTCACAAAATGGCTATATTTATGTATATCGAAGGAAGCAAAAGCGGCGAATTTTTTGATGACATTGTTGAAATAAAAAAATGTTTGATTGTTGCAGCAAGATCCATACGATAGAACGTACACTAGGACTGAAGAAGAACGACGATGGGATCGTCAGGATGAATTCAGAAGGACAGACACGGAAATTGCTAGGTGGGACGGAGGAGGTGGAGGAGGAAGACCACCCACAGGAGACGTTAACACAACAGCAATTTGTACTGGTTGCTGTACTCCAAGATGTATCGCCGAAAAAGGATCCCGGGTAAGTCAAACTATGGGACGAAGCGTGCCCGAAAGTCGGTGGAAGAATAACAAACATATTATGGCTTTCTTCCGGTTTCAAAAAATAAAGGGTTGATGGACTGCCAAATGCTTGTGTGTTGTTGGAAATGTCAATCAAAGGAAAGCAACGTTATTTTTTATTTTTACGGTCGAATTTTTAAACTGCAGGGTCCACCTGGTTTGACTGGTTTGCAAGGAATGAAGGGTCATGCGGGTTTCCCTGGAATGGAAGGTTTGCCTGGACCAAAGGGTGACAAAGGTGATACTGGACTTCAAGGAGAACGAGGGCTTAAGGGTGACCGCGGTAAAATGGGAATGCCTGGATTCCCTGGTATCCCTGGACTGCCTGGACTTCAGGGCCTTCAAGGTTCTTCTGGAATTCCTGGCGCTGACGGTTGCAACGGCACGGATGTGAGCATTTTTGTTGAAGTTGAAGAAAATATTTTTGGCAGTTGCATGACGTTGGGAAATATTCAGGGTCTTCCTGGATATCCTGGACAAGCTGGTACTCCTGGACCTCGAGGTCTTCCTGGTATTCCTGGAGACAAGGGAATCAAGGGCGAGCCTGCGATCATAAGGCCGGATATGTATGGACAACCTGGACAGAAAGGAGAACCTGGTCGAGAAGGACTTCAGGGGAATGCTGGTCCTCCTGGAGACGCAGGTTTAGATGGACCTAAAGGATCCATTGGTCCTGTGGGACCACCAGTGAGTGATGCGGTTTTTTAAAATTGATTAAAATATTTTAGTTCGTTAATTTACCTGCAAATAATTTTTATTCAGGGACCAAAAGGAGGCACCGGACCCAAAGGAACCAAAGGAGAAAGAGCTATTGGATTCGAGGGGAAAAGAGGAGACCGAGGAGAAAAGTTTGTGAAGATGCTGAATTGTCACTTTGTTGATGGAGAAAAATCTTATCTCCATTTTGTTTTACAGAGGTGATGTTGGACCAATCGGGCCACCTGGAAATTGTACCGAGCTACCACTTGATCCGGCCCCTCCAATAATCAATGGACCAAAAGGCGACAAGGGTAAGCAAGGCGAACAGGGAGACACTGGACCTCAAGGGCTGTTTGGAAGTCCAGGATCACCAGGTGTTCCTGGTACGCCTGGAGACCCAGGATTCAAAGGGGAAAAGGGCCTTCCTGGTCCTGCGGGACCTCGGGTAAAAGCTTTAGTACAGTCCGTATTTTTTGGAATTTGGAGCCATACTAATCTTGCTGTCGTTTATATTGGAAGGGTCGAGACGGACTTCCTGGTCCCTTTGGGCCTGAAGGTATGAAGGGAGACAGAGGTGACTCTGGTTTGCCTGGACTGCAGTGCTTCAAGGGGCAGAAGGGAGATCCCGGACTTTATGGTGACAAAGGTTGGTGCTAACAGCTATAACTTATAGTTAGCTGCTACGACTACGACTTTTAAAGAAGCCAATAACTATAATACTAATAAACTTATATTATTACAGGTCTCCCGGGTTTGCCTGGGCCTGAAGGACCCGGGGTGAGTTCTTTTCAGTTAGTTAGTTTTTTCTAGTGTCAAAAAGTAATACCAAAAACTAATAAAACCTATTTTCAGTGTCTTGATGATGGAGGGCCAAGTAGTGGATTACCAGGACCAATAGGCCCTATTGGACCACGAGGACCTCCAGGACTTCCTGGAGAACCTGGAGGACCTGGTAACCCGGGACCTATCGGACCTCCTGTAAGCTATACTAAATAGTTAATTAATGTGTCTTGTTTGTGACCTGAAAGTATTTTAAAAACTGTTTGTAGGGACCTCCTGGTGGAATTGGCTTGCCTGGAAGAGATGGCCTTGAAGGGCCTCCTGGGCCCAAAGGACACAAGGGAGATGCCGGACCCTATGGACCGCCGGGAGAAATCGGTCAGTAAGAAGCTTATGGAATATTATTGAACTGTTGATTTTATTTGCTGAAATAAATTTGCAGGACCTGTTGGTTCACCTGGTCAGCCTGGACAACAAGGACCTCGAGGTTTCTCTGGCGAGAAAGGAATGTGCATACCTGTAATTATTTTTTTCGAATTAATTAGTTTCAGCCTACTCAGGAATAAGTTTAGAAGAAACTCTTATGTTTTTATTATTATAGGCTGACAAATGCTTGGACGGACCTCCCGGCCGAGATGGTTTGCTTGGTCTAAAGGGAGAACAAGGATACCCGGGACCACGTGGTCCACCTGGTTTTTCGGAACAGGTAAATATTACATGTCTTTTAAACACAGGTTCAAGAAAATGTCATTGCTAATTAATTGGAAAATAGGGACAACCTGGACCCCCAGGGCCTCCAGGGAGCAAGGGCGATTCTGGTAAAGATGGAGATGCTGGAAGGCCCGGTTTTCCAGGACCCGAAGGACAAAAGGGAGAACATGGCGGAACATGCAATCAATGTAGGCCTGGCGACTTGGGAGAAAAGGGTAAATATTTTTGCAAGCTCATAAACGCTATGAAATATTTTTCTTTTCAATTTAACCTTTTTTTGCTTGTAGGCGATCGGGGCAATGATGGTCTTCCAGGACCTCCAGGTTTCCCTGGGCAGAAGGGAGATCGTGGACTTACAGGCTTGCAAGGAGAAGACGGTAAATTTTCCTCAGGTTCAGTTAATATTTTGTCAGTTTGAAGCGCTAATGAATTCTGAAATTGTGAAACAGGAAACCCTGGACCTTCTGGGCCTGCTGGACTTGACGGCGAACCTGGATCGATTGGGTATATTTTTTGCTTTCTCCATCCCTATGTAAAATTCCAACCGGAGCTGATAATTAGTCTTGTTTTTCAGACCTCGTGGTTACAAAGGTGACAAGGGAACTGCAGCTTACGCTCCTATCGTTCAAGGTCCACCGGGCATCAAAGGCGACAGAGGAGAAACTGGTCGAATTGGTTACCCTGGGGCCCCAGGTCCTGCTGGTCTCAAAGGTGTTGGCGGTCTTCCTGGTTTGCCTGGAGAGAAGGGAGATCTCGTAAGTTAATTCTAACTAACTAAAGCTAATTTTCCTAGGAAACCGGTTCAAGTAAACTGCGACTCTAAAATCATTTTGTTATTACAGGGATTCCCGGGTCAACCTGGGCAAAACGGAAGGGATGGATACTCGGGTATGTTAGCTGCAAGGGTTATATCGTTGACTTGTAACGGTTTAATTGCTAATTTATTTCACAGGTGCGAAGGGAGCGAAAGGAGACAAAGGATTCAGCATCCAAGGAGAACGAGGATATGCTGGAGACAAAGGTTTTCACTAGTCGGATTTTCTGAGATCAATTAAAGAACTACTATAGAATATTGTGATACTAATATTCTGACTTGCTGCAAATAGGTGATCAAGGACCACAAGGACCCTCTGGGAACCACGGACCACCTGGGTTGCCTGGTATCTGCCCAACTACTGACAAGCCTGACGAAATAATGAAGGGACAAGAAGGACCACCAGGAGATACTGGGCCCGCAGGTTCCAAGGGAGACCAAGGTCCCCAGGGGCCCTCAGGCACACCGGGACTTGATGTGAGAGTTGTTGAAAGAATATTTTAGAACGCAACCTATTTTGATTTTAATCTAAAAATTATAACCTGTAGGGCCTACCTGGAGAAAAGGGTGATACAGGACTTCCAGGTTTGGTTGGACCCCGAGGTTTGCCAGGACCAAGAGGTACTGTTGTTTTTTGAGCTGCAGTTTTAAGATTAAATTGTTAAGAATTTCAACTTATCCTGCATTGTTGTTTATAGGAGACAAAGGTCACATGGGTACCGCTGGTCTCGCAGGAGATCAAGGACTTCCTGGTCGCGACGGTTTGCCTGGTATTCCTGGAAAGCCTGGAGACAAGGTTAGTTCTTTGGAATTTTGAAAAAAACTTGCAAAAACTTTTTGAAATTAAAAATGGCGTTTTCCCTCCAGGGTCCAGCAGGTATTCCTGGTCGAGGACCTCCTGGTGACCAAGGCTTGCCTGGAGATAAGGGAGATATGGGTTTCATCGGTATGCCTGGTAAAAAGGGTGAACCTGGGTTGACTGGTGAGTGGATCTGAAATAAAAGTGGTGAGTTGTTCAATTTAACATTGATGACATACCCGGTGTTTAATTTTTAGGAGATCAAGGATACACTGGGGAACGAGGTGACAAAGGAGAAGCTGGATTACTAGGTATGAACGACGCAATTTTAGAATGCATAAATAAAAAAGCACGCTGAAGCTAATTCTGATTGTGAATTCTATTTTATTGCTTGCAGGACTTCAAGGCGTTAAGGGTAAATTTTTGAGACAGGACTTCTAAAGATACGCTGACGGATTAACTTTGAACGAAACGTTATGCTTGCATAGGTGAACCTGGACCACTTGGCCCTCCTGGAATTTCTGGGGAACGTGGCCCACTTGGTCCTAGAGGAAATGATGGACAAAAGGGAGACGCCGGATTTTCTGGAGAACCTGGAGCAGCTGGACTGCCAGGATTGCCAGGTATATAAAGTACTGCTATATTTTTAAGAAAACTACCGGGTATCTGTTTAAGAGTGTCTAAAATTTCAGGACCAATCGGAGAAAAGGGTATAGCAGGATTTAATGGACCAAAGGGATTCCCTGGACCTCCAGGTTTGCCGGGCACTCCAGGTAGGTCACCTTCCAGCTGAAGTGTACCATTTGTGTAGATTGTGGAAAGAGTCCTAACTTTAATGCATTTTTGTGTCTAGGTTCACCTGGAATGGACGGACCGCCAGGATTGCAAGGTTCGCATTTTTGCGATTATGGCTTTACGGTTACGGTTTTTTCAGCATCAAGTCTAATTTATATTACTTGGGTGTAGGTCCAAAGGGTGATCGCGGATACGATGGACCAGCTGGTTTCCCCGGTGAAAGAGGTAAAACACTTGAAATTTTAAATGATGCTCAGTTTTTATTTTTGTGCTAAAAGTTTGCAATTTCTGGAACCAGGCGATGCCGGACAACCTGGCACAAAAGGTGACAAGGGAGACACCGGTCTCACTGGTTTACCCGGACAAAAAGGAGCTCCTGGTTTCCCCGGAAACAAGGGAGATCGAGGAACGCCTGGCCCACAAGTAAATATTGACTTGTTTTGAAAATTTTGGCCCATAAACTGAAGAACCGCTTTTGAATTTCATTGATTATTTGCAGGGTTTCAAAGGAGAAATTGGTCCAGTTGCTGAAAAGGGATCAAAGGGTGAGCCTGGACTTCACGGCATTCGTGGACCACCAGGACAACCTGGCGTTGACGGCATTCCTGGAGAGAAAGGAGACGTTGGTCCTGCTGGATTAGTTGGTAAAAACAAATCGATTCATTCTCTCTATTTTTTTGGTAAAATTGCCATAACGCTGTTGTTTTTTATTCAGGTCTACCTGGTTTCATTGGTCCGAAGGGAGACCGAGGTCCTCAGGGACCACAGGGTCCTCAAGGACTTCCGGGACGCGGGCCTCAAGGTCTTCCAGGCTTCCCTGGAGAGAAGGGGCACATGGTACATTACTCTTTTAATCTCGATAAACTATGGCATCTAAAGGCAAAAGGTGAATTAACAACGTTTTTTAAAAACAGGGTGACAGCGGTCCTCCCGGTCCAGAAGCAATGCCTTGTGTTGTCGGTGACAAGGGTGATAGAGGGTGAATTTTACAAAACTTTAGACAACTCAAAGCCTCTTCAGGAATTTTGTATTAATTTTTTCTGGTTTAAAGATTCCCTGGCCTCCCAGGAGACAAAGGTCAGCCTGGCAAAGATGGACTTGATGGCCTTCCTGGAGTCCAAGGTCCTCCCGTGAGTAATCATTCGAATTACACTCGTAAAGCACGAGGATTTTGAGTACACAATTTTTTATATTGAACAGGGACCTCTTGGTCTTCCGGGCTTCCCTGGAGAGAAGGGTCCGAAGGGCAGCGCTTGTATTCCTGTACCAGGTCCTGCTGGTAAACCGGGTCTTGATGTACGTTTCAAACTAGATTTTAAGTTGACAGAACAAGATATACCCAACTGTCAGTAGGTATTATACAAACCTTATATTTTAGGGTCCCATGGGACCAAAGGGTCATTCTGGACTCAACGGACAATCTGGTTTCCCCGGGTTGAAAGGTATGCCCAACCCATTAAAAATTTGCAAAATACCATCTATCTCTTCAGTCCTTGGTTTTAATTGAGCTACAACGTTATTGATTACAGGTGAACCAGGCCTTCCTGGAAAAGATGGCAAAGACGGATATCCTGGACAACCTGGTCAAAATGGTATGTGATTCAGTTTATGTCAGAACCAATTTTTAAGTTTTATCCTTTTTATAACTACGGCGAACTGATTATAGGTCAAGCTGGAGAACCCGGAAGTTGCGACCAAGTTCGACCCGAAAAAGGTCTTAAAGGTCCCGCAGGTAATTTGACATTTGATATATTTTCTTCAGTTTATTAGATCCAAATATAGAGTATTAAAACTTTTTGATTCCCTTACAGGACCACCAGGTCCACCTGGAGTCGATGGAGAACGCGGAGAAAAAGGTACGAGAAAATTTTTGCGCCGGAAACTGTTTCAAGGGCTGATACACTAAAATTTTATATTCAAACGCTTAGGTGAACCCGGATATCCTGGATTGGAAGGTCCACCAGGACATAAAGGTGACATGGGTCCAATGGGTCCGCTGGGACAGAAAGGACATCGTGGTGAACCTGGATTCATAGGTAAGATTCGTATGTGAGACTTCACGCAAATGTACGACTTACTAAAAGTCGATTCATTTTTTTAAACAGGACCGCCCGGCAAAGACGGATTGCAGGGAAATTCCGGAAGACCAGGATTCCCAGGATTGCCAGGTTAGATGATAAAGATTCAAGATGACCAAAAATGCAGAATTTTCGAAGTTGTAATTTTTAAAATTATTTTTGCAGGCGACAAGGGTGATCGTGGTTTACCAGGAGTTTCCTCAGTTGAATGTAAGATAATAACAAGAAAAATTGACGTGTTATATTGATTCTTTGTAGCCATAAATATAAATCTTGGAACTTAGGTGCAACTTGCCCGCCGGGTTTCAAAGGAGATCAGGGCTTCCCCGGACTTCCAGGACCAGCGGGACAACCTGGACTTGACGGTAAATAACAACGGAGAAATTTTAAACAAATACGTGTACGTAATAAAACATTACTTAACTTTACGCTGCTCAGGACTTGCTGGAAATCCTGGTGAAAAAGGAGACCAAGGGCGACATGGTCTACCGGGAAAGCCTGGTTTGATGGGATCCAAGGGCCACAAGGGTGACCGTGGTCTTTTGGGTCCTCCTGGACCCAGTATCAAGGGCGACAGAGGTCATATTGGTCCACCTGGCAATCAAGGCGCTCCGGGTTTGCCAGGACCTCTGGGAGATAAGGGCACAAAGGGTAAGAATTTTCATTTCCCTACATGGGCATGCATCATATTAAAGTACGCCAATATAAATCTTGTACTTTTCGCATGATTACAGGTGAATCTGGCAATCCTGGATTAAACGGTCCCCCCGGACAAGTAGGCTTACCAGGTTTACCTGGCGAAAGAGGCTTCCCTGGAAATCAAGGACTCCAAGTACGCAATTCTTTCAAACTGTTGTACTTTTTGCTTCCTCCATATTTTTGACTTCAACTTTTATTTTTGTAGGGCCAAATTGGTCCGAAAGGTCACCAAGGTGACTCTGGAAAACCTTGCGTCGACAGCGGCGATTTCTCCACCGGAATCTTACTAGCCCGTCATTCACAAACAACAACTGCTCCAGCCTGCCCACCAAATCAAATCAAACTTTGGGAAGGCTACAGTCTACTGTACATTGAAGGAAACGAAAAATCTCACCACCAAGATCTCGGCGTGGCCGGCTCTTGTGTTCAACGGTTCAGCACCATGCCATTCTTGTTCTGCGACATTAATGAAATTTGCAATTACGCCAACAGAAACGACAAGTCTTATTGGCTCACTACAAATAGTCCAATTCCAATGATGCCCGTCCAAGGTGACGATATCAGAAAGCACATTTCCAGATGTGTTGTTTGTGAAGCACCTGCAAATGTTATCGCTCGTCACAGTCAAACGCAGGAATATCCATCTTGTCCGCCAAATTGGGATACTTTATGGACTGGATACAGTTTCGCAATGGTATAAGCAAACTTTTGATTTGATTGTTCGAATAGGCTTTTTGGTTACTCAAGACATTTTTTTTGCGAATTTCAGTACACGGCTGCTGCCGGTTCCGGAGGTGGTGGTGGAATGTCGTTATCGAGTCCAGGTTCCTGCCTTGAAAACTACAGATCGACGCCGTTCATCGAATGCAATGGTGCTGGTGGAACCTGCCATTACTATGCTAACAAATACTCTTTCTGGTTGGCTACAATAGACAGGGATGGTTTCGAAAAACCTGTGCCTAGTACGCTCAAGTCGGGAGCTCAGCGAGAGCGCATTTCCAGGTGTAGGGTTTGTATGAAACGAGCTTAAATCATGGGTCAATAGCTATCATTAAATTTAAGGGTATTCCAACCTTACACTTTTACTATAAAATGTTATATGTCAAAATGGTTCTTCCAGATTATGTTACCATCGTTGTAAAAATGATAGTTGATAGAGTGTTGCGTCATAGTAGCTGTAAATGCTAGATATACGGGATAATATTGGCTCTAAGAGTTGTGTGTAGAATCTTGTATATTCAAGTGTATAGATCTATCAAGTCTTAAAAAACTTATGCTTTAAATTGAGGAATTTGGCGCAAGTCAAGACACTGCCACTTTCAGGCTAACTTAAATTCTCAAAGTAGGTTACAAAATGTTTGTAGCAGGAAATGATGGTTCCAATAGTTTTAGAAGTTTATTCTGAAGCATCTGGACGTTTTGAAGGCCGTTGGCAAAGGTACATCATGTAATATAATATTTAACAGCACTGCCATTTCTTTGTACATGTAATCTACTACCTACATTTCTTCACTATAAGCGTTTCAGTTTATTTAATAAAATGCATGCTGGTAAATACGGTTACAGCTTTACTACATTGGACGTCCATTTTGAACACGCGAGCGTTTTCAAAAATTAAGGCAGCCATTTGAAAGCCAGCGAGAATTTCAAACAAATATTCAATCTAGGCCTTGACGATTGTTTCAGCATTCAGAATGAATGGTAGGTGAGTGATCCTGATCCTCTTACCTCCGCCAAATAATACTGTCAAAATGAGAATTTTTGCTTCATAACTTATTTTGAAGAATTTTCAAATTTAAAAGTCAGCTCAGCTTACCATCAAAAATGCTCCCCCAACAAGAACAGCTTTCATCTTTAAGTCCGTTTGTGGGGGGAAAGACACGGTATTATAGCCAGTAATTCTATCTTCCACTGGGTCTTTCCAGCATCGTTCAATTTTACCAACTTCCTCACCAGTTGTGTCTTTTATCTGGAACAAAAATCCCAGAAACATGCGTTGCGATGTGATTCATAAAAACGGTAGCATTTTGATAGTTTCAAGTCAACGGCTAACTAACGAAAATCTCCCTGACGTAGTCGCATGTTTTATTCTTTGGCTCGATGTTGAAAATTGTTTTGCCTTGACCGTCAGAAATCGCATAAGAATAGCCCGATGTGACAGTGTTACATTCTTCCTTGATTCGACCAGCCAGCACGCCAGCAGGTGCATATATGTCGATGGACTATAGGAACCAAAAAAATAAATCAAAGTTAGCAACAAAAAATGAGTAGATTCTCGGAATTTTTCGTGATCCAAAATGGCTCAATTTCAACCGCAATTTACTCCTGACCAGCCGCACTCGTGAATTCTTTCACAATGGATCACTTCCCGCCCACTTTCATCTGTCATCACATGGTCAAAAGATCCAGGTCCGCCATAAAGTCTTCCACAATCATGCCCTGCGGCGGTGAGTAGCAATTGCTTTTTCGCGTCTCGGACGACAAACGTGGCTGCACAAGTACCCCAATTATAATCTGACACAAACAAAGTATTCGTTCAAAGCATCATTACAGTCAGAATGAAACTTACTGAAAAGAATTGTATTAATTAAGTACATCTTAGTTACCTGTTTTCTTGAATATAATTCTATCCAGCAGGTGCAGACATTCCAATCCTCCATGAACTTCAGCACTTCCACCAGCTGAGCTTTTGGGAACATTATCCGCAATAGGCACCGAAGCCGAATGTAGAAAAAATCCCGATTATTTGGCGGTATTCGGTATTTTAACAAGATTCTCTTACTTACCCGGAACAGAAACCAATGACGAACTATAATTTGTCTGGTAGTCGGATGAATTCGACGTGGCAGCTATAGCTGAAAATACATACAGCACAAAATAGCATTAAATTTTAAAATTTTGAAAATAATTGTAGCTTGCATCCCTTACGCTGCGTCATGATTGGTGGTCCTGGAGATAAACGAAAAATGTTACTTTGATTGAAACGACATTTACACTTGATTTTTATTAACTTACTCTCATTCTCTATTTTGGTTGTTTCGGATTTGCCTTGGCGTAGAAAACAATGGCAAGTAACCTTCAACACAAAAATCCGAAATTTGTTCTTTGGAAGTTCTTCAGACTGTCGGTCCTTCCTAGAAATCTGAATGATCTTTCTCTGTCAAATGCGCTTGGATTTTCGCTTCTATTCGACAGGACATGTTACTATGTTGAACGTTCTTGGAGCCCAGAATATTTCGCCAAAACCTCTCCAGTCATAAAGGACCGGAAGTGACTCCGCCCTTTAAGCCCAGTAGATATTACCTTAAGTGTAAGGGGTGAATATCAACGCTCCAGATTTAAATTTATGAACCTGAATTTTGAATGTAGAAAACAAACCTGGTCAAGCTGAAGTGATGCCAAAAGTGACAGCCGAAATGATTTTGCTTACTTTCCCTCCTTTCACTCGACTGCTCGACGGCGCAGGCGTTATTTCTCCGAAAATCTCTCGGGACATCCCGCATGGCATAAACCGACAGATCTTGCGAGATTCTGCAGACATTAGTAAGAGAATTCTCCGAGTTTGAATCGGCCAACAGGCTATTTCATGAAATTGGTAATTTTTGGCTGACCAACACGTAAATTGGCAAAACTCGTTTGGTTCTAAAAGTCTTGTCTATTATTTTACGCTCTCACTTTCTCCACACGAACGTCAACAAAACCTAACAATTATGCATCACAATGAGTATTAGAACAAACAAACATTGGGTTACAAACAATTTAATGAATTCCATTCAGGTACATAGGCAGAATTGCACATTGTAGTATAAATGAAGTGTAATTGCTGAACAGAATTACCAAACAAATTTAAGAGGTACTTGTGAAATATATATAATAAACAATTACGTCGATTACTTTTTCAGATTTTCTTTTCTTAGCAACTTGACCCAGTGGGGAAGTTGGAGCTTTTCCCAGCATGTCTTCCGAATTCGATTGCCCATTGTGAATGCGTCTCTTCCCAGCAATTAAATGACCTTCTGAGATATTTTAGTACAAAATTCAACAGCTTTTATCACATATACTTTAATTGAACTCCGAAGTTAATTAGGTTTCCATGTAATTCAGTGCAGATCCCATCAAGAAAGGACAATTTAAAATTAATTAATCTACTAATTAGTGGCGAAAGCATAAGCCCTGAATCGAGCTGAAGCAATATTAGAAGAAAGTCCAAACAGTGTGCATGAGGTGAATTACTTTGTTAAATGTTCCGCTGTTTGCAAGTATTGCAGTTTTGGTAAAATATCCTTCCGTAAGTCATGTTCCTTTATAAACCGACATTTCTTCGCTCTGCCGACCAATGAACATAATAGCAATAAACTAATGATTGTGCATTATAAACCGAACCTATTAGTATTTTGTTATTCAATTGATATTCTCATTCCTCCTTTCCGTCCACTCACCTGTTTGCATGGAGTGGAGCCGTTTGTTTCAAGTGCTCATCGTGCAGTATACATAATGATAATATTTCACATAGCACGACAATATCTTTGTATCTAACAAAGTTTTAACTAACATTTATTTTTAAGACATTCCTTGATAAATTCCAAGCTGATATGAACGATTGAGCTTTACACGTCAACATGCCTCACCCGAAGACGTCCTTCAGGTCACAATATTTTCGGCCACCAGGCCAAGCGTTTTTATAAATCCAGGCAGCCATTTACAGAGCTAGTGCGAATCGTGCATCAAGTAAGCGTTTTAAGTATTGAGCTAAACTAGAGCAATTAGCGTTTTAGACTACTTGGCCGAAGTACACGTGTTACTGGCGAAATTACAATTTAAAGTTACATCCCACTTCAACAATCTATACACTTGAGCTCAGCTCACCATCAAAATGTTGCTCCATTAAGATCAGATCAAGTGCGTGTTTTGGCAAGAACGGTTACAGCTTTAGCACCTTGTTTGTACATATATACTTGCCCAATGGACTTTAGCAGGTCCCACATTCAGTTCCAGCCACCACGCCAAGCCTTTTTGTTTTTTATGTAAAGCTATAGCATGAATTTCCAGCAAGTTGGCAATTTTCTTCGCATATTTCTGGCCTCCTTAATACTCGTAGCATGATTCATCGATGAATTGCTCGAAGTACAGGTTATACTGTTCAAGTGCAAAACTCAAGCATTATTCAAGAATCTTCAGGTATGAATTTTAACTCACTCACCATCAAAAACGCAGCCCCAATAAGAACCCCTTTCATCTTCACGTCCATTTCTGGAGGGAACGACACGGTGAAGTAGTTAGTAAATCCTTTTTCTGGATCTTGCCAGCTCTGTTCAATTTTTCCAATTTCTTCACCTTCTTCATTTTTAATCTAGAACACAAATACATGTGAGGGACATTCTGTGACTCTTGTGAAAATTTTCATTGCGTCAAACCAAGGTTAACTAACAGGAAACTTCATGTGATGCCATTGGCACGGCGGATTTTCAATTGTGAACCTTGTGATGCCTTTGTCGTCAACAATGGTGAAATCAACGCAGCATGAGCAGCAAGTCATAACGCCCCTGTTTTGGGTAATCCGACCCGCCTTCACTCCAGCAGGTGCATATATATCGATGAACTTCAAAACGAGATGAGAGATTTTGATTGAGCAGCAAGATAAGAAGCAATAAAAATATTATGTCATGTTCTCAGAAAGATTGCTGCTTATTAAATCGACATTTACTTTTGACCATAGGCTTTCTTGAGGTCTCGTGTATTGCATAACCACATTCCCACTTTCATCTGTCATCTCCATGTCAGCACCGGGTCCGCAAGTACAATTAAGCGGTGTATTGACAGTAAGAAGTTCCTTCTTCTTGACGTCCCTGATGACGAAATCGACTTCGCAGCCACAGTTACAGTTACAGTACAGTTTGCAGGACGCTTCTCCCTTCATTATTACTCTGTCCAGCAAGCGGAGACATTCCAAGCCTGGAGTAACTTGTGCGCTTCCGTCACCTAAAAGACATAATTTCCAAGATATGAGCCAAAGTCGAAAGTTATAACATTTCTGAATTAACTAAGCAAAATTTCCACTCCCACCACAAACGAGATTTTATTCACCTGGCATTAATGGAGTCCCATAATCTGTTTGATAGTCGGTTGAATACGATGAGGCAGCCAATGCTGAAAAGACAATTTAAAATTACATTCTCAACTTTGGCCAATAATTGCAGTTTGCCATTTCTTACGCTGCATCGTGATTGGCGGGCCTGTGGATGAACAAAAAAAAACATACTATAAAAAATACACACTGAGCTCGGCAAATTTTCAGCTCCCGAGACACTAGCAATTAAACGATATTTCTGTAATCACCTGACATTAACGGAGTCCCATAATCTGTTTGGTAGTCAGTTGAACACGAAGAGGCAGCCAACGCTGGAAAGAAAAGTTTGGCATTACACAATCAAATATAATACAATTCTAGCAAATAGTTGTAGTTTGCCGTCTCCTATCTTACGCTGCATCGTGATTGGTGGGCCTGAGAAGAAACCAAAAAAATTCATTGGATAAAACTGACAATTTTATTTTTGATTTCTGTTAACTTACCCTCTTTCTCCATCAATTATATTAGATTCAAGCCAGATTCAGCAGACGGAACGGTGATAGTGAACCTGCTGGATAAGCACGCAGTTTGTTTTCAGATTTCCGGTTCAGCCCCAAGCACATACACAGTCTTTGATTGTCATGGACACTTTGGTCACTAACCTGATGGACTTTTTTTTCAGACACTATTTTCTTATTTCAACATCCGAGTACTGTCACTAGTTTCGATCCATTGGTGCTCCGAGCATTTCAAAACAAAGTGATGCTCATTCGAAAGAGCATCTCAAACTGTCCCTGAAACTTTTGGAACTGATCCCGTACTCGGCCGAATACGCCCACACTGGGCCTCCAAACAGCCGAAGTTTTTACGAAAGTTTTTAGCGAGATTTTACATGTTAAAGCATAGGAGGGGATGCGAGCGGAGCGACAAGCAGAGAGAGCAGCAGTATCGAAGAGGAGTGAAAGAGACTGCAGATTAGCACGAGACTTTGGCCGCTCGCTTACTGCTCCAGTCTTCTCCATGCATTTTGCACGTAATTTTGCTAACTTCTGCTGTTTGGAGGCCCAGTGTGGGCGTAATTGGCCGAGTATGGGATCAGTTCCAACTTCCAACGGATTCAGGGACAGTTTGAGATGCTCTTTCGAATGAGCATCACTTTGTTTGAAATGCTTGGATCGAAACCAATGGATCGAAACTAGTCAGGGTCGGACGCTTGTCCAGTTTAGAATGTTTTGTAGAAATCCTTGCAATTACAATCAACCCAGCGGAAGTCGCTTTTCATATCAAGGCCTCAATGCTTCCATCAGCTGACTACTAAAAACGTTAGCAATGGACCAGCTATGAGGTTCAGTGAATATATTTTTTGCTAGACAAATTTTCGACTGACCTTCATTTTACCCTTCCATCCACACGTTCCCTCCTAGCGGAGGCGTTTGTTGACTTTCTCCTCACGTATCTCGTGTGAAAGCTAGCTTACGCGAAGGTCGTTTTATCCGATGTCACCCGAATACTATAATTCGTCAGCAGACAACTAAATCGTCAAAGATCTGGTCTACTGGTGGTCATTAATTGAGTAATTCATACAACACGTAAGTAACATGATTCATCATCAAAGATCATCAAAGTGTACAGTGGAACTTCCGTTTAAGAGCCCTGCTAATTAAGAGGTACCCGCGAATAACAGGGTAAATTCGCGGCCCCGCGGCTCCTCCATAAGA
>JAQGBJ010001394.1:0-23558 GCA_034698345.1 Sphaeridia pumilis | reverse complement strand
TGCTCGTCGTAACTTTCCATACCGTTTCTAGGTCATGTTCCAGCTGCCTGAAAAAAGGTGGAATGATTCGATCAGATGCACAGCTCTTTTTGATTACATGCGAAAATTATGCGGGATAACGCACTTTTTCTCAGCTTTCGCCACCTCCGAATCATGCTCAATTTTTTGCATCAACTCAATGAGCCTTTGAACTTCTACTTCGTAACGATGCCGCTCAGAAGCTAGCAGCGTTTCAGCGTCGGAAGTCCTCTTGTTTAAATCCTGAACTATGAGACTGTGTCCGACTTCGAGTGACTAAAAAGTGAAAAAAACAGTACACATGGAATTGATTGATGAAAGAAAAGTTGCGGCGGCATTTGAGTAATATTTACCTTGATTTTTTTTCGAAGCTGAGAAACAAGTTCAGATTCTTGCGATCTCAGATTCATTATTCGATAGTTGAGGTTCTTTTGATCTTTCAACGACTGTTCTAGAATATCTCTATCCTCCATTACGGCTTTTGCGAGCTTCATGATTTCAGTAACGGTCGTGGCAGTGGTTTCTTTGGCCTTGGACGCTTCCGTCATTTTAGAATACATTTCATCCAGTTTTTTTGTATGATCTCTGAAACACAGTTGGTCAGCTATATGGTTAAATATTCTTCGGACACCAAGACATTGACAAGACTCTTGTCCTTGTCAATACTTACGCTACTGATGACTCCAAATGTTGTATTTGAGCCCCAAGTCGTGCCTTTTCTGCGTCTGCATCAGATAGCCGTTGTCGTAATGATTCTTTTTCTTTCTCAACAGCAGTTATTTGTTCCTGAAGGTCGGTTCTATCTCCTTGATAGTTTTGTTTGAGCTCTTCGAAAAGTCTAAAATCACGTAAGTTGACATTGTTGGACTTTAGTTTCAATTCATTTCTTTGTACTTTTTAGAAATAATAACTCAAATATTAACCTTTGGCATTCTTGAACAGCCTTTTCGTGCTCTTCAACTGGAATTCTAGCTTGAAGAGCCTGAGACATCTTCGTCATTTGTTCAGCCATCAGTTTACAATGAGTCTCTAGCTGATTCTTCGTTGTAAGTACTTTCATTCTTTCGTCATCCATTAGCTGGAATTGCACTTTTACTTTACAATCTGCAAGAACCAAAAGATTTGATTTAGATCTTCACTACTGATGGAGCTGCATTTTTCCACAATCGTACTGCACCAACCTCTTTCTTCATGCGCATTTTGCATGAAAGAAATCTTACGCTTGAGAACCTGGACTTGCTCATGCAACAAATCGTTTTCCTGAAGCACCACTGTAGCGTTGTCGTAGAGATATTGCCAATCTTCCGTAGATATTGAGCCCTACGCAAAGAAATCGTTAGAAGTTATAAAACGCTGTAATAAGTCTTTGACTCGTTTACTTTGACAAAATACCTTTTCAGCTCCAGCAACAACTGACTTATGCAACGACTCATTCTCAGCAACAACTTCCTGCATTCTGTGCTTGAAAGTCTCCATGGTTAGCTCATAGTCCTTGATTGTTTCGTCCTTTTCCTTGATGATTTCGTCATAAGCCAGCAGTAGCGGATTGAGTTTGGTCTTGCAGTTTCGAAACCAAAATTCATCATCGTCCTTTGCTTGTCTACAACTTTGTTCCTTCTTCTGATCAGTTTCATCCCCCGTATGTAAGTCATCCCCGTTCGAATGAGTAGAAGTAGCTGAAGAGCTGATATAAACTGGAATCTTTCTAGCACTTGAACTTGTAGAGGACTTAAGCCGTTCTTGATAAGACCGAATTTCTTTGTTTAACCTTCGAATCACTGACTTGAGTATGTCGATATCATCTTTGAAGTTGCGATTTTCTCTCGCTAGTGACTTGATTCTGCATGTGATTATATTTCTTGATTGATCTCGTTGTAATCTGAGCTGAAGTTGATGTACCTGGTTTTCAAGTTCCAGTTTTTCGTGCTCGATTTCGAAGTACCGTTTTTTCCACTTGGAAGCACGTGAATTTGACTTGCTCTTATCTATAAAATGGAATAAAAGTAGTCAAGAAGTTAACGGTCTTTAATCCTTCAGAAAATAACTTACCCGCAATGTTTACATTCTCCTTGTTAGCAAAACATGACACTTCATTTCCTGCAAGGATATCTTCGCCAGCCGCGCGGGATTTTCGAGACTTGCGCGGCTTTTCCATGAATTCTTGGAAATTTTCGCAAACCAAATTTTCATTAAAATCTGAACTCATTTTCGTTTTTACACCATTTGTACTGACATTCACAATGTAATCTCTAGGAGTCTGCAATTCCACTTGGCCAAAGTCTTCCAACTCCCCATACAAAGTTTTGTTGTGCTGATCAACATTTTGTTGTTGAGAAGGTAAGATCCATTTGATATCGCGATTCGACTTCGCATTTTTACGTTTTTGTCGTTTTACTTTTTTTGGATTTTCATGTTGTTCAGATTGGTTGTACACAGAGTCGTCGATTGGAAGCCCCTGTCCACCCTCCTGCAATGGCTTTTCAGCTCTAGTGTGGACTATGTTGGAGACCGAAGATTCTGATTTTTCAGCACCCTTGACCTGTCCTGAATGGGCTTCGGGAAGATTGAGAATTTCCTCTGCAACTGGATATTGCTCAAGAACCTCGTCGCACAGAGCTGAAGGGTACCTTGAATTACTATGTTTGGTGTGGTAACTGGGTATTATTGTCTGAAAAGCTCGCTTCAGTCTACTCTTCTTTTGCTTTCCGGAACTGGTCGAATTGCTACTCCTTCGTGGACTTCGCAGAGATAAGTTGACTGAAACTGTACTCGCCATCTTCTAAGAAAATAGCACTAGGATAGCGTCAAAAGTTAGTGCAAAATCCTCGATTTGCTTTTTTTGGCTGGAAGAAGTCGGTATTGCAGGTGGTGAAAGCACAGAACTGCATAACTATCTGCAGTGAAAACAGGACAAAATGACAGGTGTAAGTGGCGCAATGTGACAGACACATGCTGGTGCACAGGTGTTGCTTTGCTCGAAACTAACGAAACGAGGGTAAAGCTTGTGTAGGTTGGTTGTCATGATGACGCCGTGTCGAAAAGTAGGGAGAATTGCTGGTTTTGCATGCGTGACTTGCTACCGTACGGAAGGGCGAATGGGGAAAGTTTTCGTAAAGTTTAACGCTAAAGTATTATTATTGATCATCGCTCGGGGAAATTGAGCTTGAAATCAGGGTTCTCTGACTTGTAATGGCCGGGTAGACACTATTGAGTTAAGCTACGTAAAATGAAAACACCAAGGAAGGATTGAGATTGACTTAGTATTTGAGTTGACATGTTTATTGGCTGTGTGAATCTGGCAAAACTTTGTATGGGTTCAGTATGTTCTTGGGGTCGAAAACGCGCTTGATTTGATGCATTAGATTAACTGCTGGAGCTGACTTGGAGTAGTGGATGTAGTCGCGCTTTTTGAAACCCAGCCCATGTTCTGAGCTAACACTGCCTCTTCTAGCTGAAGTCCAGTCGAAGACGTACGGTTCAATTTTGTCGGTGAGGGACGGGATGTAATCTTTTGATGTGATTTGAAGGTGAATGTTACCGTCACCTGCGAAATTAATGCCATGTTGATCATTTGCGCTTTGCGTTGAGAGAACATGCTGTCAATCTATATCAAAAGCCCTTACCTAAATGTCCGTAGCCACAAACCCTCAAAGCTTCAGGTCCAGCCTGTTTCCTGGTGTCTTGGACAAACTGGTCAAATGAGTCTAGTGGCACAGATAGGTCATAGACATAAACGTATCCTTCGTGGAATAGCGATTCGCAAATGCGTTCCCGGAGGCCCCAGATTTCCTGGAATAAGTTAGGCATAGGTTTCATATGATCTCCGACGGTTAAGTTTACTTGAATTTAAGAATTTTACCAGCATCTGAGACGTATCGGTAGCAATCGTTCCATCTTCTACAACACCGTCGTTCATTACATCTTCTAGAAACTTGGTCAGCTTTTCTTCGTCATGGTTTTCATTGGACCCAGATACTTCAATGACCATATAAAAGTTGTGGTTTGAAATGGGGTTGCGCAGCTTCAAATGAGTCGTTACACTGTCTAGCGATAGGGCGTCAATGTATTCACAGGAGGAAAGGACTTCACCAAGCTCTTGTTTGGCTCTTTTGAAGGTTTTTAGAACGTTCTCGAAGCTAGGAAGCCCTGTACACAAAACCCTGTTATTTATTAGCAATTGTCTGATTTTGAAGCTAAAGAAAAGAACTGGTTCGGCTTACCAATGAATGCAAGTTTGACGGAATTAGGCTTAATTGGACAATGGATAGCAACTTTGGTAACGACGCCAAGAGTTCCTTCAGACCCAATGAACAAGTGCTTAAGGTCGTAGCCGGTGTTATCTTTTCGACAGGTGCTGAGACAGTCAACTATTTCGCCATTTGCGAGGACCTGTATGCTTTGTCAAGTTAACATTTTGGGTCTATTACAATTTAACTTCAATATTAATTTCTCACTTACAGCTTCAATACCCAGAACTGTTGCGTGTAAACTGCCGTAACGGATGAGCCGAAGGCCTCCAGCGTTTGTAGAAACGTTTCCGCCGATATTACAGCTTCCCTTTGCTCCAAGGTCCAAGGGCATGATGTATCCTCGTTCCATCAGGTACGTATTCAGGTTTTCCAGGATGCAGCCAGCTTCGCATACAAGAACACCTTTGAAGTTATAGAAAAGAGTGGAGATAAAAGTTTTTAACATGTGGATCTTCATTTTTCCTGCAATTTTTTATTCATAGGCCTCTTACCTGACCATTCATCCAAGCTGATGATGCTGTTCATCAACCCGGTGCTCAGAACTATCTCGTCAAAAACTGGAACGCTTCCACCTACAAGTCCAGTGTTTCCACCTTGAGGACAGACAGCCAAGTTTCTGTCGTTGCAGTACTTGAGAATTGCACTGACTTCCTGTGCTGTTCTGGGTTTGAGTAGGAGTTTACTAGCACCTATAACAAACAAGGGATGTGTTGACGAAACTTATGCTGTAACTAAATTGAGAAGCAAAGCTCATACCTCGAACCGATTTTAGCCAGTCTGTATTGTGTCCATCGAGGTCATTTTCGTCGGTAGAAACCCTGGTGGGGCTAAGGACAGATCTGAAGTACTCTACATCCTGAGTGGTAACATCACCGTAGTTGCCTCGGGTCACCTTGTACCGCTTGCTTGTGAGCTCGACATGAACTGGATCTGAAGAAGTATTGAAGCTGGCAACGATACGTTGTAGCTGATAATTGAATGGCGGTTTGAGAATTTTTCGCACAGGATTGAACATTTTGAGGTACACTGTATGTTGCTTTTAAATTAGGAAATCATGTACAGGGTAGAGTGGAGATTAACAGTTGTTGATATTTTGATTGCAGATTGCAACTCGAACCACAAATACTATGATCAGCTGTGTTTAAGAGTATACAAAACTTGTGAGCGAACCAAGGTCACGGTCGGCTGTCAGCTTAACCAGTTGAGAAGATGTGCCAGTGAAATAAATGCAACATTCATACAGCCAAGGATAACGAAAGCGTAGCTGCTCTACTGTTCCATGAAGATCTCATATTACAGGTATTCTTAACATGGTTTTTCCATATCTTTTCCATTCATATATATATATGCGTTTCGCTAAAACCTTCTCCTTCAAGTTTTAACTTTCACAGCAGCGGCATTCGGTTTTCGAAGGCTTCGAGGGGGATTCCCGGATAGCTGTCAGAATTCAACATGAAAATAAACACTTCATATATTAGTGAATAGTGAGACAATCAGTTGATTGATGAATGAAGATCGATGGCTGGGATTTGCGTCATAAGTATGGAAGGAAAGAACACATGGTTTAAATCTTAATCTACTTTCAGACACGACACGAGCTCTGGCGACGAACGTGATATTTGAGTACACATCCAAAACCAGGACCAACAAAGTTCCATTCCAGCTTTACGGATTCGGTGAACGGCGATATCAAAACTGCTAGATGGTATCTGAGGGTAAGTTCAAAGATTGATCTCTGGACCAGCAGCAAACACCTTTATTTTGACCTGATTGGGAAGGCTTATGTACTTTCGTATTTAGGACATGAGAAAGCAACATGCAAACTGCTGCTGGGCTTACGTGGGTGGTGAAAAGATCGAACCTGCCAAAAATTCAGCTTAGACCAACTGTCAAATCTACTATCATCGTTTTGCTAATCTTCCATGACATAGGGTGTTTTATAAGCATGCGAATTCTCAGTGATCTCGAACTCGAGGGATGTGTGTATGTAAACACTTGAAATTAGTCCAGACCAGAGTCAGTAGCTAATGATAAAGGTAGAAGCTTACTGAAAATAGCTTATCTCTAATAATTATTGGTATTTTTGTAATCTTTGATATTGGATTTTAACTTTTTCAGAACGAGGTCACGCGTTTCTTATAAAAGGACTCCCCAGCAGATATGCCGGCATCACTTAGTAGAACTCTCCAGAACAACTTTACCTACTTCTCATTCCATCAAAATGAAGTCTTTCGCTTTTGCGGTGATAGCCATCGCTTGCCTTGCCGGTGTCAGCGCCCAGAGTTGCACGTTCGCCCAGGTAAAGGGTTGTTGATTATCAAAACAAGCTTCTTTAGCCTCGAATCGAGACTTGCACTCGATATATAGAGACTCTCGATGGGCGCAGTCAAAAGTCAAAACTAACTCATTTTATTCTGTTTTTGCAGCAACAATGCGGTAACAGCACCGAATGCGTTGAAGAAATTTTGGTAAGTTCAACTTGCATTGGCAGCTATAGCTAGGTTGTAGTCGCGTCTAGTACTAAAAATTAAACGTTCATTTAATTGCAGTGGTGCGACGGGTACCTTGACTGCGCCAACTTTGCTGACGAAATTGACTGTCCCTGCGATGCTGTAAGTTTTCTAAACGTTTGAACTGAAAGCATATTTACAAACAAATGGCTCATTTTAAACGTCCGTTGTTTATTTCAGGGTGAATGGGAATGCCCTAACAGCGACCGGTGCATCCCTAACTCTTACGTAAGAAAATATTTGGCATTGTTGACTTGAAGATTCCTATCAGAGGTAATATAATGGCCACAAAATTGTAGATTTGTGACGGAGAAGCAGATTGTCCCGGAGGTGAAGACGAAAACCCTGAAGGGGGATGCCCACCATGTGACGGCGTGAGTGAAAGGCTAACAATTTATAGCATTCATTCGGTATTTATGTCTGCCTTATTTGTAAAGATTGTTTCTTGATTTCTCGGTAGTTCGAATGCGCGACTGATGGCGAGTGTATTCCTGATTATTGGGAATGTGATGGATATGTTGATTGTCAAGATGGTTCTGATGAACATTCTGAATGTTCTACTGAGTGCCCTGGTGTAAGTTGCAGTACAACATTCCTTTTACTGTTTTTCATAATCGCCCGGCCTGAATGTACTGAATTGAATGTTTAATTTGCTTTCGGCAGTTCCAATGCGAAACCGGAGAGTGTCTTTCAGCCGGCTGGGAATGCGATGGTGACCTCGACTGTCCCGGGGGAGAAGACGAAAAGAACTGTCCTTGTGATGGAGTAAGTTTCATAACTTTATTTCCCTCAACCTGTGAAGTTCAGGTTTCGATCGGATGTTAATAAAGTTTTGCCGTCTTTTCCACAGTTCAGGTGCGCGAACAACGAGTGTGTCTCAGCATCGGCTCAGTGTGACGGAAAGAAGGACTGCAGTAAGCCACATGACCCACACTTTATTGCAATGTATAAGTTACCTATATGCCAACACATGCCTTTTTTCTGATCACAGGTGATGGCAGTGACGAACTTGACTGCGTTTGCGACCCCCCAAATGTAAGAATCAAAAGACTCAATTTGCAGCTTGTATTCGTTGACAAAATTTCTGAAATGATGAATTTGGTTGCAGCACTCTTGTGACAACGGTGTTCGATGCATTCCTGAATCATGGAAGTGTGACAAGGTAAAAGACTGCGAAGATGGATCCGATGAAGCAAACTGCCCTCCTGCCCCTCGTACCCCTGTTGACGCCAAGCTTGTCCAAAAGAAGCGCAAGCATGCTGAAGCTGCCAAGAGGCCTTCCGCCATTGCCCAACGTGACGCCAAAAAGAAGTTCCTCAAGAGACAAGCCGAGAAGAAAATTATTCGCTCTTGTATGAAGATGAGGACTCCTTTCTTCTATGTTGCTAAGAAGAACTAGAAAACTAGAAATGTATATTCCGAATTATGAATTATTCTTGCTGCTAAATTAAACTTGCATGGTGCATAAATGTACATCCTTCATTTGTAATTTGTAGCATGTTTTCTCCGAAAAATCCTCAACAATGAAGTTTTCCAGCAAATGCCTTATCATGCAATTTCATTATAGAACTCGTTGGTTTGTCGTTAGTCATTCCTGAAGTAATTATCGCTGCTATCACTTACTTTGCCACTCATAATCAAAACTCACGTGCATTTCCCTTGATGAGCTCCAGCTCCCATGTTGTTTTCGTCAATTTAAGCCCTAGTTGTCATTTGTTGATCGCCAACTGCTTTGTTTTCGGTTAGATTCCTGGGAAACAATTGGCAGATAAACGTTGATCTAGATTGATTTGGTTAAACCCACAGAGTTTGATTGATGGATCGCTTCAGAGGGATTAAAAAAGTCCTTGATTAATTTCGTTTTTCTCGTTGATTTAAATGAACATCTGGCCAGTCTAACCGACGAAACTGACCATCATGAAGTGGACTTGCGTTGTACTGGCTTTGGCGTGTTTGGCTGCTGGAGCCCTAAGTGACCCAGACAGAGACGAATTTTACTATGACACCTTCCCTGATGATTTCGAATGGGGCTTCGCTACGGCCGCTTATCAAATCGAAGGATCTTGGAACACTAGCGGTTAGTACCCAATATTTCGAAAATTGGTAAATTACACAAAGATTTATTAACGCTGTTTTGATTCACAGGCAAAGGAGTGAGTATCTGGGACCACTACACCCATCGCAACCCTTCTCCAATTAGAGATGGCAGTTCCGGGGATTTGGCTTGTGACTCTTACAACCGGTATTTGGAGGATATTTTGGCCTTGAAAAAGACTGGGGTTAGCTATATATTCATCTGAAGCATCAGCTAGCCACAGATTGAATTTAAGCTAAAGCTAATGGGCATTTTAACTTTAGGCTGACTTCTACCGTTTTTCCCTCTCTTGGACTCGTATCCTTCCCGACGGAACCAACGGCACCATTAGCCAAGCTGGCATTGATTACTACAACCGTGTCATAAACGCCTTGATCGAATTCGACATGAAGCCCTTCGTCACCCTCTACCACTGGGACCTTCCCCAAAACTTCCAAGAAAACGGTGGCTGGACTAGCGAAGAAACCGCTTTCAAGTTCCGTGACTACGCCCGAGTAGCCTTCCGCTTCTTCGGCGACCGAGTCAAGGACTGGATCACGTTCAACGAAGTCGCTGTATTCTGTCGCCTGGGCTACGCTTACGGAAGTCATGCTCCAGGAATCGCTGAGCCAGTTGAACTTCCCTACCAATGTGGTCACAACGTTATCAAGGCTCACGGCTTGGCCTACCGCGTGTATGACGAAGAGTTCAGGGCTACTCAGCAAGGCAAAGTTGGTATCACTTTGGACAGTGGCTGGAGCGAACCCAGAGATAGGAACAACAGTGAAGATGTCGCTGCTTCTCATCGTGGTCTCAAGTTCTACGTAAGCTGAACTAATTTTCAACATAACCCCAATAATACTTCTTGCTGAAATTCTACAAAATACATTTTTACTTCAGCACGGCTGGATCGCCCATCCTTTGTACCATGGAGAATACCCACCCATCATGAGAGAACTCATTGACGCCAAGAGTGTCGCTGAAGGTCGCAATCAGTCTCGCTTGCCCTCATTTGATGAAAACTGGACCAAGATAATCAAGGGTATGTAATTAATCTGCCAATTCATCTAAAACGGCCCTCATAATTTTGTCGTACAACCTCAGGAACTTTGGACTTCCTCGGCCTCAACCACTACACCTCCAGCTACATCTATTCCCAAACCGGCGGCGAGCCTGGAGTCAACGGCGATTCCGACACCGCTGGCTACAACGACCCAGCATGGCCTCCATCTGCCGCCAGCTGGCTCAATGTCGTTCCTTGGGGATTCCGTCGCATCCTCAGTTGGCTCGCTATGGAATACGGCAACCCTGACATCTACGTTACTGAAAACGGTTTCGCCGATCGAGACATCGACGGTCTTAACGATACTGGTCGTGTCAACTACTACAAGCTCTACATTAACGAAATGTTGAAGGCAGTCAAGATCGATGGAGTTAATGTTCGTGGATACACCGCTTGGAGTTTGATTGACAACTTTGAATGGGCTCAGGGATACACGTACGTACTCGATAAATTTTCAAATTTGGTTTTATGACTTCAGAACCTTATTCACCTTATTATTTTTCAACAGCGAGCGCTTCGGTTCCCACTACATTGACTTCAAAAACGGTAACTTTACACGTGTCCCAAAGGATTCTGCAAAGTTCCTCACCCAAGTTTTCGCTGACAACGGTTTCCCTCGTCCTAATTGAAGTTGTTCAAAATGTAACATCAAGGCTAATTCAACATTCTTGTATCCATCAATTAATTAAAATCAGATGTAATTTACTCTTAACTTGTGTGATATAAGCTTTGAATCGTCTCAAGTCCTAGAGAAAAGATACATCATGAAACAAACCAAGGGAAAGCGACGCGGCGCATGTCAGTGTCTTCGGTTACTTTTCGGTTTTATTCGGATTTCCCCGCCTTACATCGCTACGGCATTTCCCATAGGAAAGTAGAGCCCGTCTATAGAATCCAGTGCTTTTAGAAGCCACTTTAGACGCCTGTCTATTCCCCGAATGGAATAGCTCTCCTCGCATCTCTATGCTTCTTTCCCTGCTATAGACTCAATGGCTTTTCACTTCTCTCCCGTATGAGCTGCGGATCCAATGCATAGTGCCGACTTGCTTCTGTATGATCTTCTTGTTCCATTCTTCAGTACGATACGAACGGGTGTTGGCGTTTGGTTGAATTCAAAACAAACGAAATAAATTTTCATTATATTTCTCCTTCAATCAAGAAAGCAAAAACTTCAATCTAAAGGTGGGCATAATTAATTTCACAAGTTGAAATACATTAATAAGTTGCCATATTTAGACAATTTTTTCCGAAAATATTACGAGGCTTTCAGGGGAAAATAATTTTGAAGCCACCACCACTTTGATCAATTTGAAGAGAATCAAAATCTAGTTACAGAAATCATAATCAAGTTTTTATTCTACAATTTTCAGATGTCGACACTCCAGCAACAGCGACTAATCGTCGAACAGCTGCGACGGGAAGCAGCCATCAAACGGATCAGCGTGTCACAGGCCGTTGAAGACATCAAGGTGAGCTATTATTACAACAAACGTGTATCACTAATATTACATTCTATTAAACTATTACCTGTTGAAGATAATTAATTAAAATTTGGGATTTCCTTCCATAGAAATACATGGGCGACCACGAACAAGAGGACTTCCTCCTCATCGGCTTCAGCAACCAAAAGGCCAATTTGTTCCGCGAAAAGAGCAGCTGCACATTAATTTAAAACCATCCTTTTCTTATCCAGTACCCTTGGACTCGCCAAAATGTATTATTGTTGTCATTTTCAGTGTTCAAAACGTAGTTTCTGTCAAGAAATAGGATTGTTTCTGTTACGCAATTTTATTAGTTAGCCTTCAGAATCCTCTTTTATCTCGCCGCTTGTTTAGATTTTCAAGTGTGTTGATTGAATGTTGTGTAATAGTCGCTCGTTTGTAAATATTATGGTAGTTTATAAGCAATCCCAGCCATAGAAGGTTTCTAGAAAAAGGTCATGTAAACACAAAACGTGAGATTTTCCATGTCATCTAAAGTTGATCTGTCTGTGTATTGCTTAACGTCTATTATTGCTTCTGTTTGCCTTCAACTTGTTCGTCTATTAATCAACTTCTACAAATAAGCATTACCAACAGATACTTTGTATCAATTACCGTTTCTTCCATCATATTTAATTGTGTACGAGATTACTTGCATTTACTTTCAACAAAAGCCCTGTATGTGTATAAAAGTACTGCTTCTTTCATGTTTCAACAATAAATTTTCACTTACAAAATTAAAATAACCTTTTGATTATTCTACAAACTAGATTTCGTCATGTACGTGATTACTGGGATACACTGGAATCGCCTCAGCCAAATCTTCAGGCAGCGGGTAGTTGTCAGATTCCAGCGCTAGCAGATGGTACCGATGTCGAATCAAATGGGCAGAAGCCTTGGGCTGTCGGTCGCGGGTGAAGATGCCTTTCCGGTTACCCACAACGCGTGTTATACCTATCAAAGTTTCAGCCTTGTTGTTAGCTTAATTTTAAGTTCAGGATCTTCAAATACTTGTATAGGTTTCAACCTTGAGCTGTCATAAAATCAGCAAAGTTCCAAATATGCTCGCCGATCAAGGAAGTGTTGCTTCGCAGCTCGTCAAAAGCCTTGAAATGTTCCTTGAGGTATTGGACTTGGAACTCTTCTGTGAAGACGAATTCTGGCAACTAAATACATAGAACAGATGTTTTGAAGGTGTTCAATTTCAGTTCAAGCTTGAGTTTTACTATAGCTTACCGAATGCATCCCAGCCACCGTATCAGCTCCATATTCAGCAACAATCAAAGGCTTGTTGTACAGCGAAATCCAGTGGTTGACATCTTGAACAAGGGAGCTTTTGATGACTTCAGTGGCGCCGTTGTCCGAGTACCAGGCGTAGTACCGGTTGATGCAGATAATGTCGGCGAATTTTACCTAAAACCATAAGAGTGGACTACATCAAGTACTTGTTCACTGCTTTTCAAAACCTTGAAGAAGCTTCACAAACAGTCACGTCTCGGTCCCATTGCTGAGCAACAACGATAGTCACAGGTCGATTTGGGTCAAGTTCCCTTGTCAGTGTCACAATGTTCCTGTGTCAATCACAATCACAAGAATTATTATCAAAAACGCCTTTACGTACAGCCACATCCTGGTAGAACTGGTTCGTAACGAATGTCACTGGGCGCCGATTTCTATCCAAGGATGCAGTGTAGCTGAATATGTTCCTGAGCGCCAAATTCGAATAATTCTTCCTTCTCAAGTACTTCAAATTCTATAACCATTTTCAAAGCTGTAACTCACTCAAAGTACGCTTCAGCCTCAGGCTTTTGAGACTGGGGCTCGTTGGACACGGACCACATGACAACACTCGCTCGGTTCTTGTCCCTCTGGATCAGTTCGGCCATTTGCTGCCGGTGGGTCGCCAAGAGGCCTGCACCGAAGCCGCTGTTTTGAACCAAACCCATTTAAACATTGTACCTCTTTTCAGAAATATTCCAAAGACTTGAATAAGCTCTTCAGACTTACTCAATGGCCACCGCAGGTACTTCATCAATCACAACAATCCCCAGCTCGTCCGTCAAGTCCATGATTTCTTCAGCGTATGGATAATGCGAAGTTCTGTAGGAATTGGCTCCAGTCCACCTAACCAAGTTGTGGTCCTTGACGATCCAAACGTTGTCGATTCCCTTGCCTCTGACCTGCAAAACCCGTGGTTTGATTTATGCTCTTATAGCCAAATCCCCCACATTTATGATTTGGATCTCACATTAAAATCCTCATGTCGACCAAACCCACGGAAATAAAACGGCTTCCCGTTGATCAGAAACTGCTTGTCGTTCCACTCAAGCTTCCGGATACCAACTTTAAGCCGGTAAACGTCAACTTCCCCTGAAGTTGTATCAGTCAGTGTTACCTGCGAAAATCACAATTTATAATCTAAAGCCTGCTTTCCTGACTTTCTTGAAGTACTGCAACCTCCCCAAGAACCCTTACAGCCAAAGTGTATTGATATCCAACGTTCGCATCGTCCGTGACCATGGTAAAAGGCCACCAAAATCTCGCTGACGGAACCGTCAGTTCTCCCCCAGCTCCCCCAGAAGTCGCCACGACTTTGCCGAGCTTGTCATACAGTTGCACGGTAACCTCAAGAGCCCTGGGCGACTTGGTTCCAGAAGTCTTGATAGAGTACGTAACGTAACCTGCAGTTGTAGCCATGACAATAACTTCCACATGAAAACCTTCGTAAGATTTTGCAGCATGTCACTCACCAGTATTTCCATTGGTATCAGTGGTGATATCAATGTCTTCAATGTACGTCTTGGGCGTCGTATACAAAAAGACACTTCGATGAATCCCCGCGTAGTTGAAAAAGTCGAAGTTGTAGCTCATCGTGAAGTACCCAGGTGGATATCTACAAAAAACCCACGGCTTACAGTATGTTCACCAAAAGCCAGCAGGCATTTCTCGTCAAGGAACTTAAGGAACTTCAGTAACTTACCTCGTGTCCTTGGGCCACACCACCGACCCTTGCGGAACAGTCCCATGGTTCAGTGTATTATTCAAGGCTACAGTGATCAAATTCTCCGAACCAAAACTCACTAAACTTGGAGTCAGCTCAGCCAAAAACGGCAGAGCTCCGCCGCCGTGTTCCACAACCTTTTGGCCGTTTACATACTGTAATTTCAGACATGTTAGTTAGTTAGTTTTTACTCTCTGTATCACTCATTACCTGTATCATCTACCCCATTAATTTCTTAACCTACCACAATAGCATGATAATGAGCAGCCCCAAAGCGAATCCAAACCCTTTGGTCACTCCAACCCGAAGGAATCCAAAACTTCCGGTCATACCAAACCCACCCAACGTGATCTCGTACTTCTTTCCGTTGCGTGATGTCGTTGTAGCTGCTGGGCACTGGCATTAGTTCCACTGTTCCTGTCTACAACCAAAGTTTTTAAAACTTCACATTTTTAGACTCCAAAAAACACATTCAAAATCAAGTAAACTTTATACCTGGTCCAAAGGCTCTTCGTTCCACTTTTCTCTGAACCCTTTGTCAGGATCCAACCTCGGCGCCAGCCTGAAGTTCCAAATTCCATCCAACGATTTCAATTCCCTTGATTCTGAATCCTGAGGATATAAAATTCCCTGCGTTGTTTGGCCCTGAGCTACTGCCAGCAAGGCGGTCAGCGCAACGAGTGTCTTCCAAGTCATTTTGGCCATCTCAACCTCAACTCACAAGTAACTTCAAACTTTAGGTTCCAATCTGGTAGCTGCACTGCTAGCAACTTGACTGTCAGCCTTCTACATGCCAATTGGCAACAACAGCCGCAGTCAACATTCAAGTTGACAGCTATTTGACCTGAATGATCTTCAAATAGAATCTGTCAATCGATATCTCTTATGAATTCAGATTCAGCGCTTGAGTTTGTCATAGTGCACACACGCCTACTTTAATGCAGGTCGGGTAAATATTTTGACAAGAAGATTAAATTGACTATTGTGAATTGTGTCCAGTTGATGATATTGTCTCTGTGTTTTTCTTCGACACGGTTTATTGCTTATGTTTGTTTTGTTTCGAGGCAAAAACACTTTGGCCTACAGTCGAGGTTCAAGATTCGATTCCACGGCTATAAATTTGGTCTTGCTGTCTCAATGATAAATTGTATTCGCTTTGATGTGCTGACAATAACATATTAGTAAGTAGCGTTATCTAACATAAGCTGAAGCTGAGCTTCCGTTCCATTCTGTTGGACGATAACAAAACTTAGTTTATTTGCTGGTTAGAAGCTACATGTGGCGACTAAAAAAGATTGTTAAACACAAACCGTTTAAACGCGCACAAAACCTTGTTTATTACAAAGAAAAGTTTGTTGTACAAAAAATCACAAGTTAAAAAATTAATCTTTTAAAAACTTTCGCACATGAAGTGCTTCTCATCCCTACAATCTTCGACAACCCACTTAAACCCGCGGTTCTCGTCCACGAAAACGCAGAATTCGGGTACTTCCGGCAGAATCACATCAGCAGCAATATCCCTCTTGCCCCGATTTGCTGACCTGGGCTGTTTGCAGGGCTTGGGCGGTTTAGGCTTGCAGGGCTTGTCATGGCAGGGCACTTCAGGTCTACAAGGTCTCTGAGGTCTACAACAAGGAGGTCGAACGGGACCACAGTCGCAACAGCAGCTGGGCGGTGGCTCATAGCATTCTTCACATTCGCAATCATCTTCTTCCGACAATTCTTCTTCGGACGATTCTTCAGACTCTTCTTCGCAGGGTGGTGGCGGTGGTTGGGGCGTCGTTGAAGTCGCCGTCCTTATCGTAGTTGTGGTCTCCGGAGTTGGCGGCGGCGGTACTTCGCATTCGACATCACAACTCGGGCAGTCAATAATAGGCGGTTGGCACTCCACTTCCGGCGCCGTGCACACAACCCTTGGAGCCCCGCATTCGACAACAGGCTCGTCGCACTTCAGCTCTGGAACCGGGCACACAACGTCTCCGACGGGCGCACACACAATTGTGGGCGCCTTGCATTTGACGTACGGCTTGGGGCACTCTGCTTCATCGATACCGCAGACGACCTCCGGCTCCGGGCACGTGACAACCGGTGCGCTGCACTCGACCACGGGTGGAGGGCAAGTGACTTCAGCTGGTGGGCAAATCAGCTGGGGTGGACAAACCTCCACTGGTGGCGCTGGAGTCGGCGGCCGGCACGTGGTCACCGGAGGAGGGCATTCAGTGACCGGCGGTGGGCAGATGACCACTGGCGGCTTCGGCTTGCACGGTTTGATCGGACGACAGTCTTCCACTGGCGGTGGGCACCAGACTTGTGGCGGGTCGCAATCGTAATAAGAGCGGCACTTCCTCCTTAACGTCTTGCAAGGCCTGCGTCTTCTCATCGGGCATGGCTTCGGAGGTTCTTCAGTGCAAGGCTCTGGTGTTGTCGTTGTTTCGCATGGGGCCTGCGTGGTGGTGCAGGGAGGTTGTACCGTCACGCACTCGTCAGCAGGTGTAGTGGGCGGAGCTTGAGTTGCAGTAGTGCAGTTCCCGGGTATCCAGCTGCACTCCTCCTGCTTCACTTCGCATGGAGGTTGGTGGGCCTCACACTCTTCTCCGGAGGAAGAGCATGGCCGCTGCTCAATTTTGCAAGTCTCCTTCAGGTCGCAAGGCGGTTGTACAATTTCGCACTCGTGCTGAACAGTGTGACATTCAACAGGGCCGGGGTCGCAAGGGGCCGTGGGGGCCAGAGTACAGTTGGCGGGGAACGAAGTGCATGCTCCAGGCGTCACAGTGCAGACTGGTTCACTCGGGTTGGAGCAGATTGGCTGAGTTATGCTGCAAGGAAGGGTTGAATTGGCGCACGGGGGTCGCGGGGGTTGAAGAGTTGTGTAGTGCGGTGGGGTCACCGGGGGCTCTGGTGGTGGAGGCTCAATGATAGGCGGAGGAGGAAGTTCAATTATGGGGGGAGGTGGGGGTGGAGCAAACCCTTCAAAGTTTCTGTACGTCATTGTCTGGTTCAAAGAGGTCCAGACAAAGTCGGTGCAGCGGAGGCAGGATGACTTGACGCCCGAAGTCCAAATTCCGTCCAAAGCTAATTCATAACCCCAATGTTTTAGGAATAATTCCGACCTTCCAAAATATCACTTCAAAAAAATCAACTTACAAACTCTTCCAAGCCTGCGTTCAACCTCTCTCTGCTTCCCTTCATCCAAGATCGACACCAGCTGAAACCCGAACTTCTGACAGTATTTCGCAGCTTCAATCGCCGATGCTCGGTGGACGCTAATGTGGTACTCTCCATAGGCTCCTGCTCAAAATTTTAAGAAAATCAAGTCAGCGCCATCTAGCTTCCCATTATATATTTTCTGTAAAAATATCGCCTGATAAACCTTACCATTGCCTTGCTTTTGCCTCTGAAACTGTTCAATAACCGCCGCAGGATTCGCTACACTTATAAACGTTGAAGCCAGCAAAAATGCCGCTGCTGGCCCCAAAATGTGGGACTTCATGATTAAATTTTTACACTGTTTTTCCCTAACCCTTCGCTATAGTCTCTTCGGACCAAACTGAAACTGACCACAGCCATTCGGCTTTTTATATCTTCCCTTTCAGTTTCTACAATGTAAACAGTCAACAAGTAATAAACTATGAAAAATGAAAGTAGGCTGAAAAAGTGAGATAGCCAAAGATACATGTTCCAGTAGTCCAGTTACTGAAACGTCGCATAATCTTCAATATATACAACAAAGATAAACGACTTGCAAACATTGCATAATTTTCGCACAAGCGGCGAACTCCAATACATTGACAACAGCAATCATAAACATTAAAGCAAACAAACAGATTTATTATCCAAATCTGAAAATTCTCAGAAACTTAATCGGTGATCGACAGGAGGGTATGACTCATCAAAATCAAGCATTTTAGTGTAAACAAGGCTGGCAAATGTCCGTATAGAAATTCTCGATCTAATTTCATGTCACCTGGATTTCCTATTTATTTCCATGAATCAAGCTAAAAATCCTTCCATTCATGAACGTCAATCTATAACCAACCGGATATCAATCAGTCTCTCTCACCTGTGCTGCTCCAAATCTGTAATCTCCAACCCACACATTATTGCACATAAAGGCTGCAGCAAGGAGCAGCGCACCTTTTCGCGCTCTTCTTCTTGCTCTTGCACAAGGCTGAGCTGCGCGGCGCGCAGCTGCAGCGCAGCGCGACGTTCTAAGAAGCGACGCTCGATATCCGCATCTCCTCATGCATTGTTACGTGCGCGCATTTCCATCCTCGTACGGTAATTCCCATTCAGGTTTGCTAACGACTCACTTGATCACCAGTCACTCGACACGTCATTATCATTCATATAGGATCCTTCAACAATCCTTTTACACGCAATGCAATGTTAATACAGATAGGGTTAACAAATACAGAAATTCCCAAGAATACACAGCAACATCTTGGAATAACCTCATGGCCTTTTCGTCAGCCCTCGGAAAGCTTTCACTCTCCAAATATCCAAGCCTCTGATAATTAACCCCAAATATAATGACAGTCCTCCAAATGTCTGTTCAGTCAGTCTCCAAACTGAATCCCATTAGTGAACACTTGCTCCTCGTTTCGAAAGCCTTCAAAATGTTATTTGTTCGATCCACTTGTTTGCTGTTATTGTTGGTGGTGCTCATCCAAACAACGCTGTGTCGTCCCGACTTCTTCCCCAAAGAAGAGCTTCCATCCGAAGAAGACGCTGAAAATACGACCGACGAGTCAGAGGAAGAAGAAGAAGATGGCGGCGGCAGTGCTTCTCCGCCTCCTGACCTCGCAATCGATCCAAAGATCCTCAGTTCCGGCGTCCGCCCAACAGTCGCCTATCCAAGCCTCAACCCTTACGAGCCTCCAGGCAGCGTCCATTACAAGCCTCAGTTTCCTTCTTCCGGAGGAGGAGGAGGTGACCAGAGCGGGTCATACAGCAACGGTCAACAAGGCGTCAAAATCCAAAACCATCCATCAATTTCCAGCGTGGATACCCAGTTGCTTGCTGCGATGGAGACGCTGGTGCAGCGGATGCACAAATTGGATTCGAGAGTGACAACGCTTGAGAATCTGGTCCATTACTTGACACAGAAACAAAACAGCAAACAGAAGCCAGAACGTGGTAAAACTTGTACTTTTAATAGATAAGATATATTGTCATAATATTTGTTCATGGTTTTAAAATATACCTCTGCAATTAGGGTCGTGTCCACAAAACTTTACCCGAATCGATGGTATCAAAACAAAGTGCTTCCACATCAGCTCCCTGACCAACGCCAATCAGGTTCATGACTGGAAAAGCGCCGCGACGGAATGCGCCAAACTCAATGCGCGCCTGGTGGAAATTGTCACTTTTGATGACTACGTGAGGATCACGCAGTTTTTGGTCAAATATGGAATGACTGAGCAGAGGTGAGCAGAGCTTTTGAATCTTGTTAAGCGGTTTTAGCGGTAGAACGTTAGAATTTCAACTGAAGCGCCATTTTGTGATGCAGAAACACTCCAGCCACCGACTATTGGACGGGAGGCCTGAACCCAGGTTTATTGTGGATTTGGTCAGAATCTGGTCAGCAAGTTGAGGTGGACAAGCGTTTCTGGAATGACAACAACAGTGGAAGCAAAGTACCGGGATGTTTGAAAATGTCGTACAGTTTAAGGCTAAATTCATTCTTTTTCAAGGGGGCGCCTTGTAGTCAGCCTCAGAATTTTGTTTGTGAGATACTTAATAATAATGTAGCGCGGGTTCTGGCTGATTTTGAAGAAGCTTTGGTTGATACAAATAGCGTTGAAGAACACGAACATTAGCTTAAATCTACATTGTTTGATAATTTGTTATAGCTAAAGGCGTATCTATTGATAGATATGGCGTCAACTTATAATTTATTTTGTATATTGATCAAGCCGCTTGAGTTAATAACGTCGGGCAAGATTCTTTATTATATGAGGTCTTTATTTCAACTTGATGTAACCTATAATTTTACAAAAATAGTTTTACCCGATATCTCAGTTTGACATGACTTTCATGGTTCATCGCCTGACTTAAAAATTGCTTGAATAGCCATTCAAAGAAACGTTGTCTCTGATATCGGGTTTCTGTGTAGTAGTAAGAAAGTAGGCATACTAGAGATAGAGACACTTGGTTCAAGAATACAAGACGAGCGGTAAAAGTGGGGGAGGGGGCAGAGGGCCGTAATGGGCCATGTGGTAATATAACATACCACCATATATAAACTTCTTTTTGCCTGGCTCACAATGTAATGTCGATCCCCGAGACTCGTGTAACAGGTATCTAGCGTTAATCCAACCCCTTCCTTGTTACCAAATCAAGAATAAAAGGAGTAACGTTTCTTGATTATGAAAGTATCGATAAGTTCCACCGTTGCAACCAAGAGCCGAATTCCTGAATCGGGAGAAGTGCTTCGACTTCTAAGGCTGAAACTGCGCTAGTTTTGGTCTGCGACCATTCACCGTTTTTTATTTGTTTAGATCAAGAGTTCTTTGTCAAGTGCAAACTAGTAATATTCAATTGCAATTAAGTTCTTTAAGAGTCTTTAAATAAACTACAGTCAGGTTCACACTACTACTCTCAGGTGCGCTGAGAGCCAGTAATTACCTAGATTCAAATCCCATTGAATTTATTTCTGTGCATCACGACATCGGAAAGGTTCTTCCAAATTGTAAGTCTCAGAATACATGAAATAGCATTATTCGCAGAAGTAAGAGCATTTCTACCTCCTTACCCACTTTTCGGCCAGCTATGATAACAATGGATTAAAAACTCGCCAGGGAGGTCCTTGCCGCCACATAAACTGGGTGGAGCGAAAGGCCAAAGAAATCCCTTGGATGACGATACCAAATAACTTGGTTGACACTATCCATCGTACTCTGCAAGTAGAAGAAAAAAGATTTGTGGACTTCTGACCTCTCACTAACAAAAACAGGTTTTTTATGTTACACCGATGGCTCTAAATCCCACAAAAAAACCGGGTACGGCGGGCTCATCACATATGCAAAGTGGTGTGGATACGAATGTCGGTTTTCCAGTCCGCTCTCTCCGCTCTGTTCAGTATACCAATGTGAAATGATGGCCATACTGGTAGTGTCATGTTCTTCAAAACGAAACAGATGAAGGAATAACTATCTTTACAGACAGTCTGAGCTGCGTACTGGCCCTAAAATCCGCCATTACCTTCTCGAGACTGCTGTTGCACCTCCATCATCAACTTAATCGACTCAGTCAAACGAACAGTCACTGTTGAATGGATCCCTAGCCTTGGTTTGCTAAAATTACACTTGAAGAGTAACCAACAGAGATAATAGTAGCTCAGTGTACAGACTAGAGATTTCCACTAGGAAACCTAAAGCTATAACGGAAAACCACACTGCGTGGGTGGTTATTCTTTTGCGCGGCGCATGAAAATTACGAAACAAATACTTGAGACTAATGTAGACGGCTCACTAATAATCTAAAGTAATTTAACCTATATCCTATATACGCTACTAGGTGTGCTCGCGTAGAATGAAGCACACAACACACGCGGAGAACGGGTAATAGACTGGTAAAAAGTATATTAAACCCAAATATATCACTTATTCACAATAGCGAAGGAAGCACACCTGTAGCACTTAATTAAGGCAACTAGCGTAGCCAGTTAACTTCGTGGGAGAGCTAATTATAATTTACAGCGGACTGAAACACAGTGAAATGGCTGTGTAATGGGTGTAACCCAAAGGTTTACGAGCGCAATCTAGCGCGACCTTCTTCTAAAGCTAAAACCCGACTCTTTGCTATGAGGCTGGAGTATTACACATAAGATGCAGGATTGCATCATCTAACACCAAAGATGATATTGCATCATCTTAATTACTATTGGCTGATTCTAAATCCAGTGAGCGCGTGCCGCGGTCCTCAGGGACCGGCCGCCTCACCACCCACACTGGGCGGTACACTAATGCTTAGTTACGACCAACTTTGGGGCTTAGGCGTTACAACTGTCTCAAAAGAAAGTTGTCTATACAGCGTGTGGGGAGAAGAAGTGGCTTTCAAGATGGTTAAAAGTTTGAATGATAATATAATAATTATAATGGCTGTTGAATTGTCCAAAATTTTTAGATAAACAATAGGTTAACCCAAAAATTACATTAAATCATGAAGAATACAGTATGATTGTACCGAAGAAACAGAATTTTGTATGTCTATCTTCAAGTATTATACTACTTGGTTCATCCACAAAGCAAGATCTACGGCTTTCAGGCTTTACAAGGCACTACTATTAAAACATTTCAAGGACAATTAACTTTTCGGTAGCTCTACCATCTAAGCTTTTTCAAGCGACGCTGACACAGTCTCCGACTTTCTGCTCGTGAGCGCGATATCTCTCCACTAGAAGTTGCTGCTCGAGGACCGTAGTGTCTTGGCCTTCCCCCAGTCGTAGTCTCTTAGTTTCCGTACGCTTATGGAACCTTAATATGAACGAAAAGAATCTTAAACGCGATAGTAGTTGTAATTCCAAACATAATTTCGAATTGGTACTCAGCTTTTGGTCCATTGTGCTTGTCCGCGGTTAGGACTGGAACTGGCCAAACCGTGGTTGTAGTGGTGGTGTCGGAACTGGTCGTCCCTGTTGTAGTATGACTGGTACTATATGGCGTTGCCGAATTCTGTTGTTGCCCTTGAGTACGACTTGTGATGAAGTTGGTGGTGACGTCAGCGTTGGCGGTAGTGAAGGTGGTGGATGAAGTCTTGGTTTTGGTGGTGACTTTTCCTGAGGACCATCTGTCTTATTGGTAATCCCAGAACTCTGTCACATCCGAGGTCCAGCAAATCTTCATAATCCTGATCGTATGTAGATTATTGATTCACTCAATCAAAGTTCAGTTTAGTTCGGTTTTTTTCTAACGTTCCATAAAAAATATAGTTGCTTTTGATTTTCTCCACGTTTCTGAAGTTGATGCACATTCAAGTTTCCCGTAGAAATTGTGTAATCTTTCGATTTGCAGTCGACTGCAAGCTAGAAACTGATCCTTTGTAGAATCATTGCCCAGTGCCAGAGGTCAATAGAACTGAATGTCCAAGTATTTAAAGCGTTTTTCAACGACTCGACAACACTACTGTGATCATCACACATGTACATATAGCGAATGGAC